>VJMY01000092.1:0-159345 GCA_009869795.1 Neelides sp. FZ-2019
TGTTTCTTCCTTTTAACTTATAGAAATGCTAAACAGATGTAATGTAATTCCGAGGCATTTAATAGTTAGTAATGTTCTAGAACGAAGTGAAACCGAATGGTAAACAATGATTTAATAATTATAATAAATGGCAATAACAGTTTTTTTTTATTTCATATCGTGGATATGTCTGTCTTTGATTACATTTACCCCTCACTGTTTAAAACAGATGAATGCATTTATTAATGATTATATACTTAAGTAGTAGAATACATTTCGTACTAAAGAGGCTTATTGCAAGCTGTTTATATAAAATATACCAGAAAAGTATACATTTTATATAGCACCTATGTAGAACTATAATATCCAGTCATACAAACTTTCTTTCATTGTAAATAGTCCGTATAGTTGTATAATTGCAAAGAGAGCCTGTTTAATTATATGGCAATAAAATTTAATATACTAAAGAGTGATGCATGTGTACATTAATGGTAACAAAGATGTGTTCTCTTGTTCTCGTGTAAGAGTTATCATCATGAGTTGCAGCAACGCCACCGTTTTTTGGCTCCTGGGAGCTCAATGTTGATCTGGGCCTTTGTGAAATTGAGAAACACTTGCTCGAGACTCGTCTGGCCCACAGAATAGGCTTCCAAGTTGAATTTCTCTTTTGCCACCTCCATCGTTTTGAACATTTGCCCCCATGTCACGTCCTCGTTCACGACATGGTAGTGCACATAACCAGGATGAATGTCTTTTAAAACACAACCTGAAAAACAATTTATGCCATATAGGAATCAATTCCTCATAAATGTGAAGATATCTGTCACTTTTATGTACCATGCCCATACATGGTCTATTTATATTTTTATTTTTTATCATTATAAGTATAATAAGTTGTTGAAGCATAAAGATTAAAATACCAGGGAATGCTCCTTCTATGAAAGCTCTTAATCCTTCAAGATCGGTTTCCCATTTCTGGGCTGATTTGAGTTTTCTCAGAACGATCGAGCTGCTTCTTCGTCTTCCAAGTTCCTATAATTTATTTATTATAATCATTGTAATTTATTTTATTGTTGTGATTTAGGTTTGTTGAATAAGATATTGACTTGACATTGAGAATTCATCATAAAATAAAACATGATCTGTATTAAAAAATCTTGTATACCTGCTTGGCTCTTGTAAAAGGCCCATCTGAATCATGGACTTTCGGGGCTATTTGAGCTATGAGCGTATACCCCTCACCGAATTTGCTCTTGAGTTGTTGCGGAGATCCCAAGCAGCGGAACTTCCCATTTACCATAATGGCCAGTCTTGAGCAAAGTGCTTCACATTCCTCCATGCTAATGAGAAAGGCATAATCTCCTTTTAAATCCCATTTGCACTTCATAAATGTTGAGTGTTGAGTGTACCTGTGGGACGTTAAGATGATGGACGTTCCGCCTTCCCTCACATTCGTCATAGCACCCCAAAGGTGACGACGAGCGACGGGGTCCATCCCGGTCGTCGGCTCATCCAAGAATACAATCGGTGGATTCCCGATCAAAGCAATGGCAGTAGACAATTTCCTCTTATTGCCCCCACTGTAGCCTCCCACCATTTTGTCAATGTACTTAGAGAAAAGGAGACTCTTGGCCAAACGATCAGTCAAATGATCAATTTGAGCTTCGGGAATTCCTCTGAGTCTCGCATACATTCGAATTGTTTCTCTTCCAGTCATCTCATCTAAGAAAATATTTTGATAAAATGACATTAGCCAAGGCGCACCATAAGCATATTAGTAGTTCAATGTCATAAAAATTGAAATTCCAATTTGTCATAAGAACCTTAATGTCCATTTTGTTATTGTTATTAGTAAGCAAAATATTGAAATTATAATGAATCATAATGGGTAAAGAAGGTACATGAAGCATACCAATGATGGCATCAAATTGAGGACAATATCCGAGATTACTGTGAACTTTTTTTATTTCATTTTTCACACTGTAGGAATGCACAAATGCGTCTCCCTTTGAGACTGAAATGTCTCCAGTAAGCATCTTGAAGCTTGTGGTTTTTCCTGCTCCGTTTACCCCTAGAAGGCCGAACGTCTCTCCGCGTTTGATGCCCAAATTCAAGTGATCCACAGCAGTAAAGTTGTTATAATATTTAGTTAAGTCTCGTAAAACAAGATTATCAGTCTCAAACAGCTTGTCAAGATCCGTTTTACGAATCCGCCCATTTTCAGCGTTTACATCAGAATCAACTTCAACTGCTATAATAGAGAAAATAATCGAATGAAAAATACTTTTTAAAGAGAAAGCAAATGAATTCAATTATTTTATAGTTAATATTTACAGAATTCATTACATTGAGTTTCATCATTTTCAGTCTCCTCTTCAACAGTTTTTTCTTGAGTTTTTGATAAAAGCTTTGTAATAATTTTGCTTTCTACCAATAACAAAACGAACAAGGAAATACATCCCATACATAATAAATAAAAAATGTTCCTTCCTATTCCCGAAGGCATCCAGTCCAAATAATTGCTCTTAACTGAAATTATCAAATGTCAATTATTATATTTTTTAAAAGTCATAAAATACCATAAATCACAAATTTAAGTAGTAAAACGTACGTTTTGCGCAACAAAATGACTTTTCCCAAGCTTCGCAAAGAAAATCCAAGTTGAATTGAGAGCATTGTCGGGTGAGCTGATAATTTGTGCTTAATTGAACAATTCCCATCCCAAGGGCATAGTTGGGGAACACGAGGAACACATTATTGAGGATGTCAGCCACGCTGACGAGGTTGAGTTCTGGGATTTGGAGGATGACGACCGAGAGCATCGTGGCAATGCCCGTGAATATATTGAACAAAACCATTCGAGTGAATCCGCTCGAAGGGATTGTGAAGGCATAGGACCACAAGTACATGAACGGAATCACCGCAAATCCATAGAAAAAGAGAAGGATGAAGAGATACAACTGCATTCGAACGTCATAAAAATCCTCAGTTCTGAACAGAATGAGGACGGCATTGAGGCCAAGGCAAGGGATCAAGTAGTTGATCATGTCCACGCTGAAGCTGGCCGTCCAAAAGAGCGGGAACTCCACGCCGGAGACGAACTGAAGATGTTTGCTCTTGCTCTCCCTCTCTTTGATGAGGAAAACCACAAAGGAGGCGGCGAGGAACGACATTCCAAACGCGATGTTGTATCCAACTTGAAATCCCACGGTGTACAGAGTTCCTGTCAACTTCAATGAGTCAAGGTCGCTGTAAGGAAGTGGATAGTTGGTCACAGCCACCGTGTAGTTCGTCGAGTTAAGCAAAATCGCATTTGTGAGAAAGTTGAGGGCGAGGGGTGGAGAATGGAAAGGCTGATTGTTGAAGAATCCCACAATTTCCCTCATGCTCCCGTTGATTCGCTCCTCGTAGCCAATTATATACTTAAAGTTCACTCGAACAAGGTCGTCCAATTCCTATTATTTCGATTTTTAATGAATCCCTTGAGCCTTCTTTTGAATGTAGAGAATTATTTAAAAGCGTTTAGTCTATGCAACATGAGCTTTTTAATGGACTTATTAGATTACCTGTCGTAGAAGATAGTCGATAAAGGAGGAGTTATTAGGGACTTCCTCGGTGTCGTAATACTTTGAAGCCATTTTTCGATAGCTCTGACATATGGTGCTATTATTTTCGCATTTGATTGTTGTAACAGTTTTCCCGAGTCGCTCGTATCGCTTTAATTGAGCAATTTAATTATAATTAAAAATATGCAATCATTAAAAATATAAATGCATTGTGCAATAGCCTCTCTTTACTTACTTGCTCTCTTGTAATAGATAATTAAAATTATCAAGAATAATAATTGTACTTTTAACTAAAAGTAAGTGTGGACTTGCACTTAGGAGGAAAATCTTAATTGGTAGATAACTTACATCTAAAGTGAGCGTGTGAGGCGGTGGATCAAGAAGTCCCGGTAACGTTGTAAGAACAATAAGAATGATTATCAGATAAATCACAGGAATTCCCATCTACAATAATAAAAAAGGTGGATGCAAAGATGGTGAGATTACAATGTTAGCATATATTTGTAGATTCATCTTCGATATAAATAAGTAGTAGGAAATATAAACAAAAATAGTAAATAAGAGTGCATTTTTCTACTTATTCCTATAATTTGTAATTTATAAATTACCTGCACAAGGAGAAGAACGCGATTCCTGAGAGCATAAACGAATTTCTTTACAACCATTCCGCGAAGCTGTTGAAAGATTAACGTTAATCCTGTATTCCTCATCCCATCGTCATCATAAAGTTCAGATTTTGAGTCGTTCACGTTTTCGATTGGGATCTTTAATTCCCATTTCCCCTCTTCCTCTATGTTTCCTTCTTTCTTATCTTTCAATTCAGCCTCTCTTCCCACCCTGCATATATTTAATCATTAATTATAGTTTTTTGAATCTGAATATTGAAGAAAAATACTCCATTACAATTTTACATACCTTATAAAAACTTCCTCCATTGTCGTAATACTGGCCTAAAATAAAATAAATTTACTAAAGAGCCATCAACAATACTAAATAAATTTTGGATTGTAGAGAGTTGATTTGAGAGTTGGAAACAACTAACCAAACTTCAGAACAAAAATCAATTATAGGGAGAACAAGGGCATTAAAACAGATAAGAAAAGCTTTCTGAGAAAGTGATCTTTTAAAACTTTGAATTCTACAAAGTGTAGACTTTTTTGTTTGGTCAAAATGAATATTAAACGACATAGTGGAACCAAAGTTAACACCTAAACATTTAAAGTTATTAACTTTTTCCAGAAATCCCGTTAATGATAAAAGGATGG
Source organism: Neelides sp. FZ-2019 (assembly GCA_009869795.1). Classification (NCBI taxonomy): domain Eukaryota; kingdom Metazoa; phylum Arthropoda; class Collembola; order Neelipleona; family Neelidae; genus Neelides; species Neelides sp. FZ-2019. The sequence goes on from VJMY01000092.1 coordinate 4,811, forward strand.
GCATTAACAATATTTTTAAAGTTTCTTTTATGAAAGAGCAAGAGCATTACTTACATTTGTTAATATTAATAGGGAGATCGTTTTCTAAAGCCCATTTCTCAAGGAAAGACAAATTCACTTGAAGTTTCAACTCATTCAACTCTTTCAACTCATTAGATGAAATTCAATAAAAGATAAACCAGTGAACCATTACTAAATAGATTCACATAATTAAACTAATTAGCAGGTAATTATTTGAAACTACTGAAATATTCTTTAAATACTAACCCCGTAACTGGCAATCTTAAGCTCAGCTCTTCTTTTTTCAAGCTCTTCAAACATTTCTGGAAACAAATGAGAGTCTTCGTCCGGGAGGGAATAACTCAACTCCGCCCCAACATTCTGATCGATCTCCACATCCGGAAGATGTTGGTTGAGGAGATTCGTAATTAAGCTCTCATCACATCCATTTTCTTTCACAATGATGAGATGATAGCCACCACCGTATTTCTTTTTAAGGAAAAGAGACGACCCACAACACTGAACTTCTCCTTCTGCCATAATGGCAATTCTATCTCCGAGCAAATCCGCCTCTTCCATGAAATGCGTGGAGAGAACGATTGTTCTTCCTTTCTTCTCCGTTTGAATGAGATCCCATGTGAATCTCCTGGCCCCAGGGTCCATGCCACTTGTGGGCTCATCAAGAAGAACTACTTTGGATCGCCCACAAAGGGCAATGCCAACAGAGAGCTTTCTTTTCATTCCTCCACTCAGCGTGTGACTCTGAGCGTGTCTTTTCTGTTGGAGCCCCAACGATTCCAACATTCGGTCAACTTCCTCAGTCACGAGTTCTTCTGGAAATCCCTTCATGGAACAGAAAAACCGAAGATGTTCTTCAACTGTGAGCTCGTCGAATAACACGTCATGTTGAGGACAGAGGCCGAGGCTTGAGCGGACTCTTTTCATGTCTTTGGAGATGTCATAACCATTGAGCAGGGCTGTCCCATGTGTTGGTGGGAAAAGTCCTAACAAACAAGGATAATCATTATAAGCACTTCAATTTAATTCATTATTACTTAAATTAATATTCAATTAACCAAATAAGGGAGAAAATACTGAAATCAGCATTTATCAAAAGATAATAAATTAAGACACGACACGCATTGAGAATTGTTGTATTTTATTTCATTTAAGCTTTTACCTGTAAGAATTGACATGGTTGTGGTTTTTCCAGCCCCATTGTGTCCCAAGAGAGCCGTAATTTGATTTTCATACATCCTCAAATTCATTTCATTCACTGCTGCTTTCTTCCCGAATTTCTTCGTGAGGCCTTTAATTTCAATTCCAGCCCTCAAATTCGTCGGTTCAGCCTCGAAGTAAGCTGACTGAACTTTTATGGGATTTTCAGGACTCACGTTATTGATTATTGTTTCCATTCTTTGCTCTCCAGTCCAATACCATTTCTACATGATTCAATAAAAACATCTTTTAAGACTCTGACTTGAAACTCACTAATTGGATTTGAAAGGTTTTGGACTCACGGTGAAAGGAAAGTACCAAGGGAGCGAAACTCCGAACTCTCCTGGCCAGACAGTCTCAATGTATATGGCGGCGAGCATGTAGAAGACTCCATTGAAACCCATCATGATGAAGCAGTCGCCCATTGAAAAATTGTCATCAGGACTTGATCCCTGGAAAATGGTTCCCCATTGAAGCCCCGCTCCGGTTCCCTCAAACTGGCACATAATCTGACACGCGAATGCAATAGGAACGTTTGAAAAGAGACAACAAGCAATTTTGAATGCTCGTGACAGGAGGTTGTAACGGGGTTGGAGGAAAAAATAAGGAACAAATGAAATGAACCAAAGCACTCCAGCAGCCGTGGCCCCTGAATTGGCTGAAATATCAATTAGGATTAATTTTTAATATGATGAAATTTGCAATTTCATTAATCAAGTAATTTACTAATCTTTAAGAAGAAAATTGTGCAAGCAAATTTGACTATGAGAATTTTAATGGAGATACTTTGTACATTTGATTGATTGAAATGTGTTATCTTGTCCATAATACTTAAATTAAGAGTATAGAAAGTTGACATACCGGCTGAGAAAAGTGCTGAGACAAAGAAGGCAAAACATATAACAGAAAAAACGAAAATTAAATAAAGGAAAAATATGATCGTTCCATCAGATTCTGACAAGATAGCCAGATTAGCCACAAGTTTTACCTGTAAAAAACGGAATAAAAAATGGGTCAGTCTTTTAAGAAGATTTCGTAATTGTGCCAAGATTAATGAAAATTTAGGACGATTTTTTATTTTAACGAGTCTCGCACTAGTGACTTACTTTAATAAGAAGTGTCATGACCAAGATAGAGATCAAGAGAAATGCAAAGGATTTGGTGAACCAAGCGGCCCAGTGAAGCCAATTTGATAGCCCCATCATTTTCATAGATTCCTACACGAGGGAGGAAAATTGATTGATTTTAAAGTATATGATTCTAAATGTTTACAATTTTAACTTGAATGATTGCTCAATAAATATTAATGCGGGTTCTTTGAATGAATTTAAATTGAATTACCTTTAATCGCCGTTCTTTTTCATGAACAACTGACTTTGTAATATTGATGACAGGATAAATAAATGAGAGCATTGTAATGAGAGGTAGCCATCCTTGAAGTGCGAATAAATACTTGTCATCAATGTAGGGCGGATAGGGAAACCTCTGGAGTCGAATGTCAAACTCTTCATATTCTTTCAGCTCATCTTTGCCTAATAACTCGCGACTCAACGTCGTATCAATTGCGAATTGCAAATAAAGGAATCCTTCTTGATAATAACCTAAAATGAACATTTAGGGTAAAAAACACGAAACACCCATTTAGCCTAAATTATTCGTACAATAAGTTAATGCTTAATTACTAATACTTAATTACTAATACTTAATTACTTTGTATTATTAACTGCATATAAAACTATTGGATCAATTAAAAGCATATTTTACCAGGCAATCCTCCAGTTGGTTGTTGAGGACTCCTTGGTCCTAATAATTGAAAAAGTGGATAAATGAGCTCAGTGAACCATGCAGGTTTGATCCCAAATCTCTCGCTTATCAAGTCAAAAGAACTTCTTTGCGATGCTGGGAACCTCAAGGAATATTCAATTTTCCTAGGCAGTCCATTTGGGGGAAAAGCATTTGTAAAGACAACTGCCCCAAGAATTGGCGATGTCGTTTCAAAGTCCGCAGAGGTTTCTAAAGAACTTCCTTGTTTGGCCGCCGAATTCATGTAAGAAGTTACAAGGTCCACTTCGCTATTAAATCCTTTAACTAAATGCCCAAAAAATAAAGAAATTAGCATGGAATGCAAACCCTTGGCATTCGGAGAAAGCGAGAAACAGATTTGCAATTTGCTTTGCAAAACTCAATTACATGTATAGTTGAGGCCATCAGTGGGCGAGACAAAAAAGTCGAGTCGCACTTTTTCCATTAACTTGTCGATGATTTCATTTTTTGGTGTGTAGAATATCTCGTTGCTGGAAAAAATAAAAAAAGGTCATTAGATCAGCCATACATACACTCTCATCTCCATCTCATTTTTGCGAATTTTTCGAGAAGGCGAAAGCGCACACTCAAATGTAAAATTCGCACAACCAACTTACCATTTTTTCCTTACGACCAGAGGGGAGGCTCCTTTGATGTCAAATGGGTCGTAAATGGTTGGCTCGTTGATATAGTCCGGATGAACGACGTTTCTAACGATGACGAGGACGGTGGTAAAGAGCAGAGGGAAAAACAGCTCTGCCACTGTTTGGACATGATGTCTCGTGTGGATTTTGTAGTTTTTCCATAACAAGAGCTTAAATTTCTTCAGCCCCGTCGATTTCCCTCTCCACGATTTGACTCGGCCTTCTCGAGAGCTTTTAATTTAAAATTAAGGAATTTCACCTTCCATTACCTTCAATGGGCATTATGGCTAATTACGTGGATGTTATTGAGCTCATAAAATGTCATCCATTGATGACGGCTATGATATTGTAATAAATAGCCAAGGGGGCCCTAGGGCTTCGTTATTCAGGATGCAGTGCATGATGGCTCTCATTGCATTTAATAATGATCCCATGAGGAAGAGAAGGAAAGAATGAAAGTTTGGGGAAATTCTCACCCAATATGTATTATTGAACTCTTTTAATGGGAAGCTGAGGAAGCGGTCCCTGCGGCCGGCACAAAACTGGTTCAACTTGATTTGTTCGCCCCAACTTACATTATACTTATTATTCCTTCGCTCCCTTCAACGTTATTCAAATGCTGAATACCAAGACGAGATGCCAAGAAAGTGCCGACTCGCCAGGATACATGCTGTCTCTCCTCGTGAGAATTTATCCCTTAATTCATTCATTCAACACCATAGGTCCATTGGAAGGGTCATTCTTTGCACAATGAAAATGAACGAGTGAACAAAAATACTTATACCGCATTAAACTCATGCTCGTGCTAATGTTGTTAATGCGTAAACAATTATTATGCAACCATTATTAAACTTATCAGTTATTAGCATAAGCATCAACTATAGTAAATACAAATGGGTAATCTTGAAGTCTTTAAGTAACATCCAAAAATATGCAGAATTGCTTAAATGTAAAGGCATTCACATGCATTAGTGATTTATTCTTTATTTTTTCCATTTTTAGAACAAAAATCTAAATGCTAGAGTAACTTAATTTGGAAACTTAATTAATTTTCTTGTATACATTTTGGAAATTAAAAATGTATTTATTGTATACTCAGCATTTATTTTTTCTATTGTTTGAATTTTATTCTGAAAGCTAATATAAATTGTATTCTGGTATGTAAAATAATAATAATAATAATAATAATAATAATAGACAGCATTTAATTATTTACGGCTGCTGTTTAATAACTTTTTTGCAAATATTAATTATAGGTATTCAGCGCCACACACTAAACACATACGTCAAAATATTAAAAATAGATCAAAACAATGGGTGAGAATAAAAATGAAAGAGTTTAAAGATCAATTTAATTAATTAATTACTTAGCGAAATTAATTTCACTTCAAATATGAATGAATGAATTTACATTTACCTACAAAACTTAACTATTTTATGAATGAATAATAGTCCTCTTAACTATAATAATAAGCTTATATAACAATTATGAATAATGTTGAGGATCTTAAAAGTTTCCTACAGAACCACCAAGTTAATTTATAAATGCCTTTAAGCATGCTTTTGTTAGGTCCCATGAGTTTCGCAATAAAACCTTCAGACTGAGTTTTACCTAGACCCTTGCTCAGTGTTCTGTGGCGAATACTATTGTTATTATCTCCATCCGTGCATCCTTATCTTTCAAGCTTTGAAACCGACAAGAAAGGAATTAAACCTACTTGTTATCAACTCTTCCTCACAATTAAGAAATAGTAATTCGGTTAATGAAAAAGCCCAACCTTGATGCAAATAGTCAATCAAAATTTGCAAGTTATAATTGAGGGCATCGCTTTCGATTCGTTTCTAATAGTAAAAACGGCAAAAAAGACTCACCTGTTTGTGTCAAGGTTCCAACTCTTCGACTTGGCGAATCTTGCCATTATTCATGTAGGCATTATTTATATTACGATTCAGATGAGCTATCCGCGCGCCTCATCATTCACTGTAGCACTTTAACTCGAAGAACAATGAGAAGAACGTCACATATAAACGCGCAATTTTTAACATGCACGAAATTCACAATTTAAAAAGTTCAACTTGGACGCGGAATCTGGTAAATCAAAGAATGATCATGTTGGTTATTAAAAGATCGACCAGAAATTAAGCACGCTACTGACCATCCAAATAAAAGGAGGGCATCCGATTCCAAGAGATATTCAACAAGAATATATCATGTATGATTTAATAGCATAGGCACATTATAAGCTGAATATTTAGCTATACACAAAAGAGTGGGATTTCGGATGAGATGGAAGAAACATTCACTTTTGCAATTTGACCCAAATTCAACGTATATTTCTTATAGGGAAGCCCCTAACTCTCATCTAGTCAAGAGGACAACCTGACCGTCTCGCCCAACACACATCCAACATAACACGCCTCCTCATGTCTCATTCACTTTCTTCTCTTGAACGAAGGTCCGAGAGGGCCACTGACACACTACCGTGATGGTGTGGATAATCAGATCCCCCTATGTCTCTAACATCACCTCCTCACGTTCATTCCAAAGACAATGCAAAGGTACAACAATGATACTTCTCTCATCCGGCGATCAAAACATGATTAGATTTATAAATAGATTTATATAAAACTTCACTTTCGATGCCAAAATTTACGAACCTCAAGACTAAGACATGCTCATTGCAACAGTCGGGCATTCAAAGCATTTAGATAAGTTAATAATATGAAGATTAAACTTTTTAAGACAAGTCAGGGCTTTTCTTCCATTGGTGTTGAAACGAATGTTAATATCATCATAAACCTATTTCTTTCTTTGGCGCAGAAAATACCATATTTGATTTTTTATGTAATCCTCTCAATGTTTGGAAAGACCAATTTGCAATTCTGTCATTAGGAATACGTGTGCTAAATATAATTAAAGTATCTACTTCAATTCACAATCTCTCATATTTATGCGCAATGCAAATGGCGAATTACCGGCGTATACTCACCAGAAAGCTGTTTGTAAGAAGCGTGGTTAAATAATGAATTAAAAGAATAGAAGTTTTATTTTAAATCTTCGTTCTAGCTCAATAAAAGGCACATTGGGATTTCACTTGCTTAATTTTTATAGATTAACTTAGCTGTGCGACAATATCTGGCCAAAATGTGAAATAAATATTTTATCTTTACATATTTTCTAGCCATGTTTATTGACGTACATTAAAGAATATAAAAGTTAATTATCTTGTAAACGAAAAGAGATTTGTTAACATTCAATTAGCTTGACACATCAAGTTCTAATGTAGCAGCCTTATTAAACTAATGATTTTGGAATTAGCGTTATTTCCTATTTTAATTGATGAATTAAATAAAATTTTTCAAATGTTAATTTATAGTGCAAAGGAGGATTAGGAATTGGGGAGAAAATGAGGAAAATAATTGAAATAATGTAAGAAAAAGCAGAATAAGATGATGGTTTGACGAATGGAAAATGTAAAAACAGAGAGTTCTTACTTGTATGGAAAGGAATCTGTCGAAAGCCCTCCTAGATCTGCCTCACGAGAGTTGGCGATGGAATTGTGCATTGTCCCAGATGGGGAGGGTGAGGAGCCTTCATTGTAGAAGGAGTAGCAGATCTCAACTGACTCATTGTTGAAGGAGAACTCGTTTTCCATTAGCTTTCTTATCCCTTCCCTTCTCACCTCTTCCACTTAGCATTGAGGGACACTCCTGATTCACCAGCCTTGTTGATAGTGACCTGATGGGAATTGAAGTTAGGATTCAACCTTAGGAACTTCTATTCCCACCACACGCTTCGCTCTTTAATCGTCTTCTGAAAGGCAAACCCAACAATAAGCAAATATGCGAAGATGTCTTTGGCCTTCGTTTATTCCCTTAAATATTCTTTAATCCATTATTCTGGGTCTAGTGAGCGCTGATTGTGGAAGTTCAGAACTCAATGAATGAAAGTAAATAGCTTTAAAATAATAAGGAAGTTCTTTATCTACTTTAAAATATCTTTGTAGGGCCGGCGGAGTTTTAGTAGAAATAATTAAATAGTCCTCAACTCAAATGAAGTTGTATATAAAGATAATTCTTCAAGGACATTTATAATATTTGTCGATAAAATATATTAATTTTAATTGAAATGTCTTTGTCTGTATGGTTAATTATTTATTAATGATTAATTGGCATTGCATATTTTGGCTTCATATTGTTTGCATTGAAATTAGCGATCGATATATTTTACTCATTTTATCGGATAACTATAACAAGAAGAAGGAGGGCTTGCAAAATTAAAATTTCATCAAAATCATTATCTTTTGTTCTCGACGTTTGCCCTATTTTAAAGTATGTTAAATAAATCATATTAAGATGTGCTTAAACGATAGTTGAATATGATTAAAATGGGTTGAAATTATATATTAAAATATTCTATCTTTATATAAAAACTAATAATTTCAAGGATTTTATAAAATATAGGTAATCGATGGTATGATATTGATTTAAAATTGAACTACTAATATTTTAATAACTTTTGGATTATCAAAGCCAAAAAATTAATTCATTAATATTCTTCAACATAGCGTTAGTCAAACCAAAATAATATTCATATAAACTTGATTTAATAATTAAATCATATAATATAACAATTATTTTCATATTAATAATTGACCTAATTTATACAGTGACTTTTGTCTTTATATTAATTGATCGATTTAAGAAGGTCGGTATATTATTTTATGAATTTTTAAAATATTTCTCAAATACACGAAGTTTAGCAATAAAGCATATTATGGATTTGAAGTGCATATACCTATGGCATATACTCACATTTGCCCACTCACGATCAGTCAGTCAACCAACAAGCATCTTCCAACTTACTGGTATTCAATATACCTACTTAAAAAGGTATGCAAATAATCGACTTTTATTCCCAAATGAATGTTAATTAAATACGTACAAAATTGCATATGGTGTAGAACCTATGAAATGATTACTTATTGATTTAATTTAATAGTATACTTATATAGAATTGCCATTTTTGAGTATGTAGGTACTCAATATTTGTGAGCCTTACCACATAAGAGTGGCACCTATAGTATCGATATGGTGGAATTATTAGGATTCCATATAGGAAGAGGCGCCGTTGTGCTAAAAATTATCTCTAAAACATCATGTTGAACCTTTTAATGCTTGTACATAGTAATGTATTAGAATAATTAATTACACACAGAATTCTGACATTGCTCGCGTAAAACTAGTATCGTAATTCAGAAATGCTATGATTGAAATGTCAATGTAAATATCTTTTAAACATATCATTATACCCAAAATTTAATTACAAAAGTGAGAGGCCGTTTGGGCTATTAAGGCAAAAAGGCTAATTTATTGAAATGAATGTCCTCAACATTAGAAAATTAGAGATGAAACTTGCAGAACACTTCAATGCCATAAAGAATATGACCTTCGGCCTAGAATACAAGTTTGATAATTCGGTGAAAGCTCCAGAGAAATGAGAGAAGTTCAAATTAATAAAGTGCAAAGAATGATGCTGTGAGACACAATGTCAATTTTTTATGCGAGAGCTTCATCATTCATCAAAATACTTATGGTTCATGGGAGTAATATTATACGTAAGTAATGAACACTAAATCGATGGCGGCACGGAAGATCATTTCGCTTCTTGTTTGTTGACTTAACAAATTGAAAATATTCACATTGACTCATTCGCTGGAGTCTGGAGAGGATTTAACCCAAATTTTTGATCGAACGGTGAAAGCACTTATTTTGTCATGTTTGACTTCTCAAACTATATACATAAAATAAATAATATTTATAATTTCATAAAAAAAATTCAATTAAACTAAAACCTTTTCTGACTATATTATGTTATTGAAATTTAAAGTTTTCAAATCTGCAAAAATCAGTTATTAATTCCTTAAAGACAAACAATGAATTTTTGTTCTTTGAAAAAATCTCGTGTTCGGCCAATTTTTAATCGAAAAATGCTATTATGTTCTGGAATCAATTGCTTTGATTGTTGCTCTTCTGGGCCAAGAATCGGTGATGGACTTGAAAACGGATTTAACTCTCCATTTCAACTCGTGCACGAAACGATGGAAGGAACTTGTGACATCAGGGATAGTCCTTTCAGAATTCTCAGAGTAATTTATTTTATTAATTTGTAAATTAAATTATAATCTCACTACAATGGTTGATATTTGAGTCAAAGACCATTTGCTATCGATTTCCAAATACATACCTTTCTCCATTTTTCTCAATATTAAGCTATTCATTGCTAATTTACTTGTATATACCATATGGGAAAGAATTTTTTTGATGAAGTTCTTCTACTTTTTACAATACTTAATAAACATTTGTTTTTGTAAATATTTCTATTGGCTGATATCTAGGATATTAGGATCTTATCTATATGTGCAATACATTTATTCAATACACATATCTTTCATAAGTGTTTATTTTATAAAAGAAAGAAAGAAGATGCATAAAGGAGGTAAAATTATATATTTATGCTATCTCATATTTCTGTTTTTTCATTATTTGATGTACCATATTAAAACTTTGTTATATAAATATGCCTCGATAGTTGATTATATTCAACCAATTGCCTACGGTTCCTCTGTTCAACAAGTTGGATATAAATCAGAGCTGCGCGTCTTTTCTGGAATCAGTCTATTTTACTTTCTCCTTCTTTCCAACCTCAGCTTCTTTCTCTGACTAAAAAGATGAACTCCAATTCCAAAGACGAGATTCATAAAAAAATTAATATAGATTTAAAGTTTCCGCATCTGAGCGAAATCAAAACAGTTCTTCAAGAGGAAGTGAGCGAAAAGCTCAAGCATTTAGCAAGGGTTATTGGTATTAGCAAATTATCAACTTCTACGGCTGAAGTTTTACAGGTTTTAGATTAGCACCATACTTTTTTATCCTCCTTTGTTTTAATTGTATTTGTAATTATCAAGGTTGCTGAAGCTGGGAACGTCAAAGATTTTACTCGGATTATAACTGGGGATCCAACAAAATTAAATGTGAGAGATGGACGAGGAAGAGCACCGGTGCATCAAGCGACAGTCCGAAATCATGTTTCTATTCTTGAAGTCGTTGTTTCTTTCAATGGAAGCTTGGACTTGACCGATAGTCTTCTTAATACGCCTCTTCATTTGGCCGTTGAAGTTGAGGCTCTAAAAGCGCTAGATTTTCTACTAGCAAAGTAAACAATATAAAGAAACTCTTAATCTTAATTACCTTTATATAAGCACATTTAAAATAATTTTTCTACATTAAAAAATTAATTTTCCAAATTGTAGCGGAGCTGATACAAGGGCACTAAATTCCAAAAACCAATCACCTTTGCACTTGGCTTGCGAGTTAAATAAAATCGAGTCATTAAAAATATTAGCAAAATACCGTGAACATTTGGATGCAAATCAAGGAGGAGAACACGGAAGGACGGCCCTTCATTTAGCGGCTATCAGTGACAATGAAGAGTGCATGAGAATTCTTGTGAGATTTTTAGATCTTTATTAGACAGGACATTTCCCCATAATTTATTCTTTTTATTTAGTTGTATGACATTGGGGCGTGTCCAAGAAAGAAAGACAAACATGGATTTTTTCCCATCCATGAAGCAGCCAAACATGCAAGTTCACGTTCAATGGAGATTCTTTTGAGTTGGGGAGAAAGTAACGGATGTGCTCGCGAAGAAATGATTGCTTTCTACGACTCTGAGGGAAATGTTCCTCTTCATTCGGCTGTTCATGGAGGAGATATTCGAGCTGTTGAATTATGTTTGAGGTCAGGAGCAAAAATCTCCACACAACAGTATGATCTTTCAACTCCGATTCACTTGGCATGTTCGCAAGGATCAATGGAAATTGTTAAACTCATGTTCACAGTAAGAACCCTTAAATTTTAAGCGTATAAACGTATAAAATAAGCATTTACATCACATGTTTAATATTAAACTTACTATTTATTTTAATAAATTCTTGTATGCATTAAAATTATGTAGGTATCTATATGGTTTATTCTTTACATTTTAATTTCCGCTTCCAACAGCTCCAGCCTGAAGAAAAAGATACGTGTTTGAAGTCTTGTGATCTTCAGCGAATGACGCCGTTACATTGTGCTGCCATGTTTGATCATTATGAGCTAGTGGAATATTTGGCTTTACAGGTATGGGTATAGTATATTATTCATTTTTAGTAATATCAAATTACTTTTTAAACACAAATATGAATTATATACATTGTATTGCAAAATCTTTGAGATTTCATATATGATTGTATTTTAATAAACTTTATTACGTTTATATTACGTTAATAGGGTGCATCAATCAATGTGCTGGATAAAGAGAGACGTTCTCCACTTCATCTAGCAGCTTCTCGAAACGGATGGAAAACAATGTGCGTCCTCATCCGACTTGGCGCAAACATTTTCCTCAAAGACAATGATCAAAGAAACGTTCTCCACATTGCGGTCATCCATGGAGGAGAACTTGACAAGATTCTCGAAGGAGACACTTGTGTACTTTCCATTATGGCTTATGTAATCAAATGCAGCTCTACAAATGTGTCTCTTTTGTTCTAGGGTGAAATCGTTTCAATTTTGGAAGAAAAGGACAAGTACGGTTTCACACCACTTCACTACTCTGCAAAACAAGGGCATATCAAAACCGCATCCATGCTCCTTAAGCTTGGAGCCAACATCATTACGAAAAATAATGAGGGAGAAAATGTTTTTCATATTGCTTGCAGGTGAACAACCAAGAAGCCTTAATTAAAATTAATTTGGATTAATTCAATTACTCAAAAAGTCTACATAATAGTTCATGCCATCAAATCGGATCCAGAGAATATAGCAAAAGATATTCATTTGATCCCAAAATGTCTAATGTAGAATGGTTAATTGAAATCCTTTGAGGTTTTCAAAGTTAATTAATAATCCTTAACAATGAGCGTGAATTGTCTATTGAGAGTTCTGTATTTGACTCTTGAATCTATGTAATTGGATTCTAATATGTATAGCAATGATATAGATTTGTTGGCTTTCTTTCCCATTTCATTTCAAATGAAAATTTAATACTTGGAAGCCTTTGAAATATCCATTTCAGTAACTTTTTAGAGAACTGAAAATTAATTAAATATTGATTAATAAATGATTGCTTTTGCCAAATTCGAAGAATTTAATAATTAATGGTTAAAAACTGATTAGTTTAATAATCAGATCTCAAATATTTCTTATACCAAATGTAGGAACAGTAAATAAATTAGAAATTCGAGATCACTATATTACTTCTTTTTGACTTTTCAGATATGGAAGAGTGAACATAATTCGTCAAATTCTTATAATCAGAGGAAATAACTCTGTAATAAACGAAGGAAATGGCAAAGGTGAAACTCCGCTTCATTTGGCGGCTCAAGAAGGCCAAATTCGTGTGGTGCAGGTTCTTATGAAGAAAGGAGCTTTGCTCCACAGAGATCATCTAGGACGAACCCCACTTCACTTGGCTGCCAAAAATGGTCACCGAGAAACGATGAGACTCATTCTTAATGTTCATTCTCATCTACTCGATCAAATTGATAAAGATGGAGTAAAAATAATTTTAATAACTGTTGCACTATTTAATCCGATTTGTATATTTTGAACAATATGCATTGTTAGCTAATGCCATAATTAGTTATTATATTTTTTCATAATTACTCAGAATACATCGCTTCACATGTCAGCTATGGAGAATAAGCCTTCAACTTGTGAAGTTCTTCTTACACTCAATTGCAAGCTTCTTTATAATTTCAAAGGCTTTAGCGCAATTGATTATGCACTTCAGAGTAAATTCATTGGAGTGGCTCTGGCCATGGTCACACACAAGACAAGAGGAGATGAAATTCTATCAATGACTTCGGGTCGACATTCTTCAATTATGCTCTCACTCGTGGCGACAATGCCGTCAGTTGTCTCTTCTGTTTTGGACAGATGCATTATTAAGTCCACCAGCAAATCTGATTCTGAATCATTCAATGTAAGTAATGAAATTATTAATTCAACTCTCTTGTCTTGTATTGTATTAATATATTTGATCAAAGAGGTTTTTATAAATGACGTTAATTGATTTTTATTGCGATAGATAAAATATCGTTTCAAATGGCTCTCCGTTGTATCAGAACCCAATATTGACGAAGGGAAATCAAATATACTCATTGAGAAGGAAGATTTAATTTCACTTTCCGATATGAAGCATTTGCCGATTTTAAACGTTCAATAACTAATAATTATTTTAAAGTCTTTTATTGAAATAAAAGATAGTTGTGTGGTGGTATTCTTTGCAATACATAGGATAATAATTGTGAAATGTAATGCTCCACTCTAGGGAATGGTTTCTTACGGACGAGTTGAGCTCCTCTCCCATGACTTGTCACAAAAATACTTGCAAATGAAATGGAACGCCTATGGGAAATATGTTCACATGGCTCATTTGATTCTCTACTCTTTCTATTTAATACTCTTGACTTTCTTCGCATCAAGTGACTCTTTGCTTCAAGACAATACGTCTTTTCTAATGCTGAATTCAACGATCCTTTATGAAAAATCGGAAAATGTAAGTCATGATAATCAGCTCAAATCTAATACGAATCATAGGAAGTGAAAAAAGAGTAGGTTATTTTTATTATATTTACTATTTACAATTAACTAAAATTTTTCTATGTTTATTCTATAAAAATTCAGGTCATTTATGAGCAAATTATAAACTGTTCGGCCCATCTGATCATGGTCATTGCGGCTTTCAATCTCATTAGAGAGTTTGTCAATGTTTATCTACAAGGATTTAATTACATGTGCGACTCAGTTAATTGGTAATTTAAAATACACATAAATGTTAATATCTTATTTGCGAATTCCTAGATTAAAGATGGTTTGACATTACGGTATGAAATGATTTATTTATTTTGTTATTTTAGGGTATTTCTAGCTATGAACATCGCATCAATGCTAATGGTATTTAAGCGAATCTATCCACCCTGGAATGGTGAGTTTGTTGTAAATCCAGCAGCCTCACTAACTGCTTTCTTAAGTTGGTTTTATCTTCTTCTGCTACTACAAAGGTTCTATAACTTAAAAATTAATCGGAATTTAAATCACTTATAACGCTATAACAAAATGGTACTAAATATGGATTTTAAAAGATTTGACGTGGTTGGGATTTACGTTGTGATGTTTCTTGAGATTCTCCATACTTTATTAAGAGTATTGGCCATATTTTCAATATTGATTGTTGCATTTGGATTGGCCTTTTACATACTTCTTTCTGGCGTAAGTCACAATTACTATTTTTAAATTATCTTATTCAATAGTATATTCAAAACATTAAAAAATATAAATATTGACTTAAAATCTAAAAATTCACAATGTGTATTATTGAAAAAATAATTTACTCGTTCAATTTAATTTAGGGAAATCATATTTCTTTTCGTGGAGTTCCTTTGAGTCTACTGAGAACATTTTCAATGATGCTTGGAGATCTGGACTTTCTAAATACATTTGTCAATCCGGATTACTGTAGTAGAATGAACTTTTTGCCCGGAGATAAGCCACCTAAAGAGATTTGCCTCCCGGAGAGAAACATTCCACATCCAATTCCATCATTTCTTTTGCTCTGCATTTTTATGGTCTTTATGCCCATTCTTCTCATGAACCTCTTAATTGGTCAGCCCAATATAATGACATATTCATTTGATGTCTTTTTTCTACATTTAATTATTCAATAATTCACTTGTAATTTGTCAATATCTAACTTGATAATTAGTAAGGTAATTTTTGTATAAAGGTCTTGCGGTTGGAGATATTGAGTCAGTAAGAAGAAATGCACAATTGAAACGTCTTGCTATGCAAGTAAGTAAATATATATTTAAAAAATATTTGTATTTATCCAAGATTCGTATAAGCTATTTATTGTATTTACCTAAACAATTCACTAACAATAATTTAAATTACATAATACAAGGTTCATCTTCACACACACTTGGAAAGAACACTTCCAAATTTCATAATCAACAAAGTTGACAAAGAAGAATTGGTTGAATATCCAAATGCCAGAAATATAAGACTTGGTATTGTTGAGAGCATCTTCAAATACTTTCAGCCAAAGGATTTTAAAATGAGTGGTATTTGATTTGGATTTACTTAATATATAAGTATCAAATAAAAAATATCAACATTTAATCTAATTTATGAAATGCACCCGGATATTATAGACGATGAAAAAGAGGATGACGAATGCAATGACCTTTTGGAGGCAATTCAAGAAAACAATGGTTCTCTTCAATCTGTCTCAAATCATTTAGAAAATGTTGAAGCTCTCATGCGCCTCATTTGCCATGTAAGCTTTATATTAAATTAATGTGATTTCTTTTAACTTATTTAATGAAAATTTCAAAAGGGAGTTAACAAAGATAATACAAGGAGTTCATTCTAAATTAATGTGTATTTGCAATTTTAAGAAATTGGAACTCAGCACAGACACAGATTATATTGATGAAGGAACCGAAATTGAAGAATGGAATCCAATGTCGGATATAAAACCTCATTTCAAAAGAGGACCAACAGTACGACTCTCAAAACGGAGTCCAAGACCTCCAAAAAGGAGCGACTCTACTCTTTAAATATGAAATTAGCATGCATTTTAATCTTCTTTTCATAGTTGTATTCAATTTATTCATAAAGTAAATAAATAAGTCAATTTATTGAAATCTTGCTTAAAATTGAAATAAATAGATGTACTATTATATTATATTGAAAAATAAATTCAATAACAA
The DNA here is from genome assembly GCA_009869795.1 of Neelides sp. FZ-2019. Taxonomy (NCBI): domain Eukaryota; kingdom Metazoa; phylum Arthropoda; class Collembola; order Neelipleona; family Neelidae; genus Neelides; species Neelides sp. FZ-2019. The sequence goes on from VJMY01000092.1 coordinate 21,294, forward strand.
CCTAAGCGAGTTTGTTGATTTTACAAAATTTGAGCGTCAGCGTTACCGCCGGGAGTCGCGCTTAATTTTTAATCCTATATTGCCTCATCTATTTCGATACTAATAAAAAAAAGTGAAATTTTTATAAAATAACATTAACTGAAATTCTTAGCTTTCTAATTAAATTAAATCATTAAAAATATGTAATATTCTCAAGTTTATTTTACAAAATTTTTTTAATTTTATCACAAGATTAAATATTAGCATAAAACACTCTTGATTCTGGAGTGAGAAATGTCATATCGACTTTTGAAGATCGTTCCTCTTTTCTGCATTGATGGGATGAGAATTGTTAGAGTGTATTTGGGTTGATGGTTGAAATTAGCAACATTTTGTGAAATTATAATTTGGTATAATGACGTTGTTTGAGAATAATGAAATTAATTTTTGTAGAAATTAAGTTAGATTACTTTCTTCTCAATCGGAGTATAAAAATCCACAACTAAGTCCACAAACTGAGCCCTGAACATTTATAAATCATTTTGTTCATAAACATTCGAAAAAGGTTTTGCAATATAAATTTTAAATAATCTTTTTTTCAAAAAATGATGTTAATTTTCGAATTTCAAAAAAATATTAAAAATTATCGCTCTATAAAATACATTATTTTGTTTCATTCATTGTGTACATGACAAAAGATTATTTTAAAAATATAAAAATAATGTTTTATAATGGGCTACCAATTTTATTAAAATTTCAATGGAAAATCTATTAGGTTTACGAACAAAATTAGAAGATATAAATGTTGTTATCTCACTCTTTTCATTTACTTTCTATATTCATTTTCAAAAATTTCGAAAGTTTTTTATATTATTTTAACTGATGATTGAAAAAGGAAAAATACACAAGTTCTTTAATAATTTTGATTTTTGTAAGATTAATTTTCCTCTTTCTTTGCTTAAATATTTATTAACTATTTTTGAAGTTATTTTAAGTTCAATAGTATCCATTATTCCATTATTAAGTAAGAGTGAAACGCGGATAGCGCCCCACTCCCTTGAATGCCCCACCCTATCCATTTTCCCTATCCTTACATGTTAAAAAGGATTAAAAGGATAGATTGGGTCATTCAAGGAAGTGGGGCGTTATGCTTGTTTTACTCTTATTAATTTTATTTGACTAACATTATTAGTAATTACAATTTTAAAACTAATTGTAACAAGATAAAAACTAAATGAGATAACGTTGGCGAGTTAGATATATTTTGAAAGTTAATGATGAAATGTAAAAGTTAAAATCTCGGGTCTCAAGTCGCGAGACGAGGAAACCGTTCATAATTGCAATGGAAACCAAATTACACTTTGGCTAAGATTGATATTGAATTTATCTTTCCATAGATCAATATCATATAAAAATCATTACAATTAAGTTTCACAGTTTCAGACAGAAGTTAAAAGAGCAGTAAATCCGAAACGATTTCTTTACTATATTATTGATGTAATTATGCAAATTAAATTTATATTAAGACTGGACCTAACTTCTTAATTATCTTGATCAATTTTATTTAATTTATTAATTTATATGCCAAATAGAATATACATTTTTGGTAAATTATTATTTAAAATGAATATTATTGAATATAAGTATTGTAATTGCATAACTCTTAAATGTATAAATAGGTATTCATTTATAAATACTTTTTTAAAAACATTGAGAAAAGCTAATTAATTGTAATGCCTTGTCATGATTGGTAGTATTAAAACACCCACTTCCATATAACATGAACAATTGCAAAGACGAAGAACACCGACAAAACAAAATCTTCATTTTCCGCGTCGGGGCAAACCATTTTGAGGAGAAAGTAGACACTTGCAGGTAAGAGTCCAAGAACAATCAGAATTGCAAATACATCAATGAGAAGTTTCACAACCCACACTTTAACGTTCGTACCTATAAAGTATTTATTCTTTTAGATTTTTTATCACTAACATTAAGATTTTTCATCGATTATTAATCATTAAAATTGACACGTTTGTTATTTATTTGTAAATGTAAAAATATTGATTTACGGGCTGGATCGGATATGAAATGTTTGGGATTATTGACAAGCAGCCGGTGCATGTATCTTCCAAACAAGTATAAGAATTGGTTCGGAGTTTCTTTATGAATTAGTCGATGGATCGAAGCATAAAAGTCTTCTAAATTAATTTCTTCTAATTTGGGAATGAATGCGAGATATGATATTTGCTTACAAGCGCTGTTTCTTATTTGAAGACGCTTCAGTTTAGGCAATTCGAAATTGAAAGCGTTATTCGTAATAGGAAGATTTCTCAAATCTAGATGAACAATCTTCCTCGAAATGACCGAATCAATCGAAGCGTCATAGTCTAATTTCTTTGATGGAACAATTGCCAATTTCTTCAATTTGATGTTTTCATCCTTAGTCAAGAGCGTGAGAGCATCAATAATAGTATCGTTGTTCTTTGTTCCGAAGTCAATCAATTCCAAAGCTTCCAAATTATTCCAATTATCATTGTTTCGAAGGGAAGTTATAACGTCTGTGCAATTCTTTTTGCTCCATTCAACTAGCGAGACACTTTTGAGCTTCGTAGATGACCCAATGAGATGATTGACAAGAGCCGTGTCTATTTGTCCATCCGAGTCAATCTTACCTGAAATGAGACTCAAGTCTGTGAGTTCTTTGAGAACTGCCTCGTCTGTGGCCAATCCTAATATGCCTTCATTGGACCAAATGCCTGTCGGTAATGAAGAGATTTCCAGACCTTTTAAATGCGGGCAACAAATCAACAAGTACTGAAGGGTTGAGAAGGAGAAAAGACATTCAATGAATTTGATCCGACGAATCCTGAGTCCGTGGGTGACGAAGAATAATTGTATGGCATCGTAGCGAAGATCAACGCGTCTCCAAATGAAGTTAGGGCACTTTGCAACAATCGGGAGGTCAAAAATCTTCTTGACTGAAGTTCCTCTAGGTTCAATAACAAGGGAGCCATTGTGCCATAAGACTCCCTTCGTTATCACTTTGTTCCATTGTTTACAAACAACTCGGAGTGCTTTTAGACTCTTCAAATCCAAATTCTCAAATGTCTTCTCAAGGAGCTATGAATACATTATTATTTAAGATTTGAAGACAATTAACATTATTTTATTATTTTACTAGTATAATTTTTGTAATTGTCATACATCATTGTCCAAAAAGAAATGATGTGTTTGGCGTTTCTTGGTAATTCTAACGTAGGATTCTGTCAAATCAAACCTTGATCGTGACTCTGACTCTAAAAAGTCTATCAAGTCGTTCATATCTCTTAACTAGCTTAATTTATTTGTAAATCATACAAAACAATTATGAGATGTTATTTCTAAATTATTTCTAAAATGTCAATTTTTCTATTCTACACATTATTGCTAGGATGTGAACTTATTATGAAAATCTATGGAAATTCAATGGATTCTTGGCTCTTCTTGTTGCGTCAATTCACACAATAAAAATAGGCATTTAGCACAAGACCATTATGCCAAGCTAAATACCTATGTGTATTTATAAAGTTTAGTTAGTTGGTGAGCATCAATCATCGTATCATCAGTATTATTGGAATACTTTTTAAATCACATATTGCTCAAAAAGTAATGATCATCAGCATAATATAGTGCAATACTTATCGTTAATGTCTTTAGACAATATTGAATTTATCAACTTTAAATATAGAGTTGGATATCTTACCATATCATATGAAAATATTATTTTGAAGTTTGATGAGATATAATAAAGAATAAGTTCATATTTATTAATCATCTGATACCTTATTATTATCAATGCATTAAGCATACCTTCAAGCGCACTCAACATGTTGATAAGATTGTAATAAACATCGTCATTGCATTAAATAAAGTATGTAATTGAACGATTGTAATCGTCGAGAATCGATTGTCCTCTTTGATCCAATTTGATCCATTTAAAAATGTATATTTATAAACATATAAACTAATATAAAATTTGAGTAGAGGCAAAGGGGAGTTTTGAAGGGCGAACAATTAGAATGAATTCAAGAGCATGGTTGCATGGTAAATCTCTCATGTCAATATAAATGTATTATAAAGAGTTTGTCTTTGAAGTGCTAAGTGGAGTAGAGGGTGTATTTGGAGCAGAGGGAGATGAAGGCGGATTCAGGAGAGCAATGATGAGAAAAGATCCCTTGCCGCCTGAGTACGAGATGCTTTTGCGTATTCTCTTTATAAGTAGATGTTTATACGGACGGAGAGTGAAAATAGTTTGGCAGTCTCATGTGGGCCCACAGCGCAGCTTTTCAAACTTTGTCAATTCAAAAGAGAACTCGGGACGTTGTGTGGTCACCCTCTCGACGGCCTGTCAACTCCCAGGTCACCCGCAACACCCTCTCGCCTCTCTTCACCCTCTGGAGAACAAGACCGAGTCTCGTAAATGTAAAGTTCGCAGCTGAACCAAAATTAACGCGGAATGAAGCGGCGGAATGTCGACGTGAGCAAAACCCGCCGTCCCATCAAAAAGATCCCGAAACTCTACGATGGCGTCTACACGAGGTGAGCCCAGAATCATTCCGCTTGACATTCCTCACCTTGAGCTTTGACCCTGAAAGGGATTAATATTGTCACTGGCCGGATTGGCATATTGGATCAATCAATTCATCCAGATGCTTGATTGGACAAAGGAAGATTTTCGATCTCGCTGGAGTGAAAGATCCATTGTTTATTGCGTTATATTAAGTTTAATTATGATCGTGTTTTCTTTATTAAAATACTTACTTTCTAAAGGTTATTTATAATTTTATATAAGTGGAATGGATGTTGAGGATGTTCTATAATATTGACCAAAATAGTTTATCAAGATAATTCTACACCATATTTAACACAAGGCGGGATTTTAATAGAGTGCAGAAATTAAGTTTTTATCTCAAAGACATTATTTCATTTAAATCTACAAAATGTAACGACCAATATTGTCACTTTTATTCATTTGATTTGATGAATTCACTACATTATTTGAAATTTTAAACGATGTAATCATCATTTCTATTTTTTATGTTAATTTAAATTGCCAAATCTCAATTCCCAGATGTTATTTTAATTTTCAATTGATGAAAAAATTAATTCAAACTTCAACATTTGAAACTCCTTTATTCAGGCCATTAGTGAAATGGTTTATGAAAATTTTGGCGTTTAACACAGAAGGGATAGGGGCAAAGAACTCTCTCTACGTCTCGTTTCATCCTCATTTCTCGAAAAGAATCTCTTTGAGGGCTAATCCTATCATGTACATTACCGCTGCTAACTTATCGTTTAATGCACTTACTCACTCTGACGAAAAGAGATTTACGTTAAGGGAAATGAAGAATCCTTTTATTGCATTCATTTGTAAAATTGTTTTTATGATTTGCGAGACATTTCATTCTTCCTTTTCGTCCATATCAATATATTGATTTTTCTCCTAGAACCCTGCTTGTTGCTTCCAGCTCCAAGCTCCCAGCAGCCTCTCAAAAGATTCAGACTTGGGGCTTTGAGATTACATGTTATTATTATAAGGATCTCACAGAGCTTTCCCAAATGTGGCTACGAGGGGAAATAAACAAATTTTTCTTTTATTATATTTTCAGCATTGTTGTTTATGTTAAACTTCTTCTTCTTTGGATATGCGTGATGGGCGGAAATTACATCCTTGACTTTCGTCTCGAGTACATATATCCGATCTATCTACTTCTCCACAACTCCTATGAAGCGTACAAGTTCCAGGGACTGGTAAGAATTTAATTAATATTTGTTCTACTTCTTTACATGCTAAAATTGAAGATGTTCATTAATGAACTTCAACATTGTACATGAACAATAATAATAATGACTTTACAACTTTGTTTTCAATTTACAAAACTCATTTTGAGGAGATTAGTAATTTTCAAATCCTCTTGACCATGGAGTTCGAGTATGGGTAAATTTTGATGGGGTTTTGATGCCCAAGTTGGGAGATACGAGGGCGGATGAGGAACTGCACATTGTACTTGTGTTGCTCCTCATCCCCCGTTTTCTTGATTTGATTGAGGAAAGAATTGCAAATAAGCCTTGATCTGTTGTTCCAGGCATTTGCCCTGCTCCTCGTGTGCATTGTCGTGTCAGTGGATGTGATTTGCATTGGAGTGATCCCGGCCCAATGGTTGTACTTAATCGGCTCCATCGCCGTCTGGGGTCAGATCGGATACACTCTGACCCCACTCGGGCCTCTTCTTCTTCTTCCCACTCTTCTCTACATTGATGGGAAGTCTATTAGCTTTCGAAGTTTTCCCAATTCTCCTTACAACCCTCTTGCCGCCCATTGGTAAATTTTTAATTAATACTTTTTAATTCTTTATATCGTCTAATTAGGTCTAAAATTGTAAGAGTTACTAGTAATAGTGCATTTTGAAATCGATTATTCTACTTTAAATTTTTTATTTGTGACCTTTAAGATATCCTTTTAAATTATTAATGATTATTCAACCTGAAATATCAGCTTTTGGAAGATATTAATATTTATTTAAGGGGTTAAGTGCACGTTGATTCAAGACAATTCACCTTGATTCATTACTCTTAAGTTAACAAGAACTTTTATCTAATCAGAACGTAAACAAACATGACAATTCGTCAAAAGATTACTAATCTTATGTTTGATTTTCAAATTAACTTTTATTGTAAGCTAAAAGAAACTCAAGACAAGATAAACAGTCTATTCTTGATTCCTTGTAATTTGATTTTCTTGAACTAAACATTCATCTATATTTTACTATTTAATTACTAAATAGTTACTTACTAACGTTGCCACAGATTAAAATGATAGATATTTCTCTTATATGTCGCTTGTTCATTTATGTTATCAAATTAGAAACCAAGTAACATGTTAGATATATATCTATAATTTTAATCTGCGATTGGAATAGTCAAACATATCCAACTAAATACTTTATTAAAGTCGTGCAATGTATTGATTATTAAATTTTTATACTTAACAATCTGAATGAGAACAACATCGAGCAGTGTCAATTTGAGTTTGACATTTCTGATCAGAGGAAAGTTTGGGTTCAAGTTATGTTAATTTGTGCAATTAATTATAGCGTGGGCTTCCCATTGGTCTCACTTGGATTTGGACTCAAGTCCTTTATAGGGGGAAGATTGAAACAGCGCAATCGGAACGAAGTTGCGCGACAAAATGAGGTACGTGAAACGGCAAAAGAGTCAATTCTTTAATCTAATTACCACTCAGCTCTAAATTGGCACATGAGTCGAGATGTTTTAATTAACATGTAATTTCCCCTAGTTTCTCTACTCGTTACTTTGGGAAGCACTTCCCTTCATCAACACACCACCACCGGTTACAACGGTTAACAACAATTCAGAGGTGACATTTCGTGTGATGGTTTTTATCGACCGCGACTGAACATTCCCTTGTTTTAGATGGTGATACAAAATGGGTCCGCAGTATTATTGAAGAAGCAGTCGCATCAGCAACAATCAACCTTGGCGAACGGAGTCTCGTCGCCTCCTGGATCTTCCGCCCAACTCAGGCGGAAATCCATTGAGGCTGGAATGGCGAATGGAGAGATTTCCAAAGAGAATTGTAAGTTAATACAATTTCTGAATGAGAACTTCGTGGATGCCGGAAAACGAATGGAAAATAGCTATCTTTACATTTTTAATTAGTTTATTCATATATTTCTTTACTTTAAATATTTATTTTTTTTTATTGATTTACCCAAATTATATTAAATTATGGTAGCATTTCATTTCTCGGGTTTAAATTGAGTTATGAAAGGAAATGAGATGGTTTTATTTATGATTTACCTAGCAATTTCCAAAGAGGGGGAAGGAGGAAAAAATTCCTCTTCTCATCATCACCATTCAAACCACTCGAGTCCTCCTGCAGCCGCTGCAGCTCTCAACTCCAACTCATCATCGTTCTCTACGTCTGTCAATGGGGGGTCTTCACCCGCCAGCACTTCAAACAACAATCCTTCGGTTTCTGTTGCGAGCCCTGCTGCGGCGAGCCCTTGCAGTTGCATGCTTCTGCCTGCGAAGAAGCGGAAAGACGACTGTTGCTATAAGTAATATTTTCACTTCGTGAAATATTCTAATGCTTTCCATTTATTCTGTTCCTAATCATTAATGAACTCTTTAAACGAAACTCTTTAAACGTTTTTAAACGAAAACAGACTTGAGTCAGAAGTAAGGAAATTACGAAGTGACCTCCATGCTGTACGCACTGTCGAGTCTGAGCTCAGGGGTCAAATCTGTTCTCTGCTTGCTTCAGAAAGGAATCTCAGGGGTGAACTTGCGTCTCTTCAGGTATATACTCATACTTCATAGGACTTGGAAAGAATTGTACATCTATTCGGATAATTTGGAAAAAAATAATATTAAGAGTATTCCATAATTCGTTATTTAACTTTGACTTATTTGTTTTTATATTTTATCTTACATAGGGCGAACACGAGGCACTACAATTAAAATACTCAGCTTTAAGCGCGAGGGGTCAGGAAGAGCGACAAGTTTATGAGAAAAGGCTAGTTGAAGAGAGGCGGCTAAAAGAGAATGCCATCAATAAGCAAAAGAAGGTATTGAAAATGATTTTTTGAATTACAAATACTCCATAATGCATTGATCTAATTAAAGTTTTAATTTGAATTTATGCTTTAATTATAACAATTCAGAGACATTTTGATCACAATTTTCGGGCTAATGAAACTTTTTATCCGTATTTTATTGATTTGATTAAAAATTACTTTAGGCCTCTCAGGATTGTTCAGGAGACTGCAAAAAGAAGCTTCGAGAAGCTGACCGGGAGAGAGATGCACTTCGCCGAGAAATCAAATCGATCGAAGACAAGAATGTGAGAACTGAACGGGAGCTTCAGAATGTGAAGTCGACTCTAATGCACGAGCAAAAGAATAAAGAGGTTAGTGTTTTAATTTCAACTCATTTAAATGCTAATTGTTTAAATTTACTATCTTGTGATTAGAACTTGGCTGAAAATTCAAGGCTTCAGGCTCACATGCAAACTATCCAGGAACAGAATGCTCTTCTCGAGTCAAACTTAAACGCAGAAACTCGCCTCAAACTTGATCTCTTTTCTGCTCTTGGAGAGGCCCGTCGTCAGCTATCAATTCGGTATCAACCTAAAATGATATATTAAAAACACTTCTACTTTTTTACTTTAAATCCAAATTAATAGCATTTCATAAAACTTCCTTATTTAATTGAGCGATTAATTAATTTCTAACTATTGTTAATTATTGTTTTGATAATTCTACTTTTCTTTTCTTTTAGTGACTCAATGATTAAAAGCAAGGATGATGAGCTGGAGGAGGCTCGGTCTCAACTCGTCGAACTTCTCGCAGTTTCAGATTTCTCTGGGAGCCGAGTTCAATCGAATCAGATGTTGGGTCACCACATGCAGGTTCCGTATAATCATCTCAATCATCACAGTCTCCTCCGGGGTCAGAAGAATTTGGGGATGTCTCTTGGGAATGGTGGAGAAATCCCCACGACGTCTCAACAAGGGAACGAGAATCTCACTTACTCTCCTCTCATTGAGTCATAAAGAGTGGGCGAAAAAGCCTCCCATGACCGAACCCCGTATATGTATATGAGCATCAAGACTCGTCCCGCAGTGCATAGCTTCCCACCCCATTCATCAAAATTATTAGGTGACTGCTCACCTATGAATATTTACCTACTAATCATCAGCCTACATCTCTTTAAAATATTCTTCGTTACTCTTACTATTTAAAGGTATGAATTAGAAAGAAAGGAGCCTGGACTCGGAGCCAGAACCCTCATTTGGATTAATTCTAATAATATTAATTAACTTTGTCTATTATGATAAGGAATACATACCTAACTCTTACATTAATTAGGTAATTTTTCCAAAATTTAGTAAAAAATATAATCAAGAGGCATTTTCCGATATACTAAATACATCACAGGAATTGTGATTTGATACACAATTGAATACTGAGTACTGAGAGAGCCTTTTATTGAGCCACCAGAGAGATCCTTACACTCATTCTTTAATCTTTTGAGGAAAATGAGGAGAGCGAAAACTTAAGGGACTTGTAGAAACTTCTTCTATTACGTGTAAACAGATAGGAAAAATGTCTTCATTGATTGTTGTTGAAGTATAGTGCAAGATAAATTTAAATGAACGTCAACCGGCTGCATGGTACTTATTTGAAACATTACTTTCATAGGTACATTATAATTGACTAAATTGCATACGTACGTTGTTACAAACCTAGTGAAACATTACAAAAACTAAAGAGCATTTAAAGTGTATTTTACCGTACTGTATGTGATTCATTATCATTATCATGATGACTTGATTACCTTTGTTTTTTTTAGGTTTTTAGTTAACTATTTACTTTTAAGGTACCGTATTCAACATACATGCCTTCAATTTAATTATTTATTAATTTACCAATACATATTAGAGCTAACTTTAAGTATTAATTATTATTTTACTTTATTATTGTACGGTTTCGACATGCTAATAAACTGTTGTTCTCTTTTTGTTAAGTAAAAATGTAATATTAATTCATGAGTTAATAAAAATGAGTGTTCTGCAATTAAGTGTTTTTATTAAAAGTATGCAAAATTAAAATTATATTCACATAAGCAAGATAAATTGAAGAACATAAGATCAGTTGATATATTCCTTTGACGCAATTCTTGTCACAATTGAATCTAAGAGCGAAGATGATTCGAGCTCTTTGGTCGTAATTTTGTATTCTTTCATAATCAATTGGGCATCTTTAAATTCGTTATCGTCATCAAGAGGAACGTGTTGACCTTTAATGAGAGGTAGGATATTCTCATATGTCACCGAATCAGAGACCAATATGAATTCTTTATCGCCATCCTGAGCGCTAAATGTCTTCAAGGATTCCGAAATCTAAAAGTAAAGTTTTAAGTAAAAATTAAAAACAATTACAACTTATAGCGAATCATTTAAAATAAAATATTCATTTTGTTTTACGTTCTTTGATGGACTAAGAGAAAACAATAATTCGGTTGCAAGCGTTTTGGTAATCATTGTTCCTTCGTTCTGTTTGCTCAGGGCTTTAAACATTGCGGCTTCAATTTGGAAAGGTCCGACAATCTGTGAAAAAAATTATAATAAACGTTTAATTAAATGATATATAAAATCAAATGAGATAATTGAGATGAAATTACATATTTTGGTTTGATGAGGCATATAGGAAGATTGTCAGAGAATATGCTCTTTCTTAGATCGGCAGTATTTTCAACTTGTTTAAATAAATAAAGGCAGTTATTATTTAAACTATCAGGGAGAAATTCCGAACCCATTTAAACTAAATCAGGGAAATTCAACAATATTAATTAATTGTGATAATTGACTTAAAAGATGCCGAATAAATGCCGATCAAAAAAATTATTTGTTCAAGTGCTAAAATCTCAATATCGTTCGTTTTCGCCTTCGTCTCTGCTTCAATATATGGAATTGCAATGAGAAATTCAAAAAGCCCACATTGGAAAGCATCTTTTAACTTCAACTTCAGATAGACTTTTCAGAGAGCGAGACATTGAAAATTGTTTCTTGTAATTTTTGATAAACTCTTAATTTATAAGTAAAGAACAATTAGTTGTACTTCAAGATTTTCATTTTATAAAGGTACTTTGAATATTAGATCGATAATTGACGGAATATTGCATAAAAATGAGTGGCCCTATGGATAAACTTCAAGCTCTCGATGCGTTAGAAAAGGACATTTTAAGTTGTCTTCAGAGTTCAGGTTGGTCAAAATATTAAAACTTTCATTTACATCACTAAAATATGAATATATTTTATTTACATTTTTATAATAATTATTTGAAATAATACAGGTCAAGCCTTTGCTGAACTGGGAAAAGAAAAACCAAGTAATAAGCAGGTTGACGGACATACGAGTCAATTCTTAAAAACCTTAAATCATGTTGAGCTTGAGCTCACAAAACACATTAATTATCTCACTCAAGTTTCTACCGGTATGAATTATAAATCGTTATATTTTATCATTATGTTAATTTAATTTTAAAAACATAAATGTGTTAGAATTATAATCAAAATTTACCAAAACACTCAATATAATCTTAAAACTCACAACAGAGTCTAGTTGAATTTAAATTTTAGTTTTAAGTATTAAAATATTTTTACAATCAGGTCAAGCACATGAAGGATCGAGTTACGCTTCACAAAAAGTGTTACAAATGGCTTGGCACCGCTCAGAGCATGCAAGAACAAAAGTTATGGAATTCGACCGACTGAAGGCTCAGATGGGTCTTTCAATGCAGGTACTTTTTCATATTTCAACTATTGAGTGTTGAGTAGTGCGATACTTTTAAGGTCTGAATGAACAATGATAGGGAAAGGATATAAAGAGAATTTAATTATCAATTTGTAATTATTTTAGCCAAGACATTATGGATTACCTCAAACCCCACGAGCTGCTCTCCAGCAACCCCCCACTCCAAGTATGCCGGCTCCAAGTCCTATTCAACCTCATTCGAATCATTAATTCCTTAATTGGCATGATTAGTTCTATGATCTAAAATTTACATGATATTATACTTTCACTTCGTAAGGGTTTCAACTTTTGTTATAAGTATGTATTATACTTATACATACGTTTTGTAATGTTTATTTAGTTATTTTCTAATATTTCTTCTAAGATTATAATTATAAATCTATGTTTAAATAAATATTTAATCATTTATACTTTTATATTAATCAAAGAATACGTTTTATTTATCACAATTACTTCATATTCATTATCATTCTTATGATAAAATTCTTAATTTATACAAACATGATAGGTATTCACGGTATATTCTTCTTTTTAAACATTTTCAAAGCTGATCGTGATCATCTTTTAAAACTATAACTTTCATACCAATTATTTTCATCAACAAAATAATAAAAAAATAATTACACTATTTTCCATACTTTTCAAAATACTTTTATACTCGATGTTTCACCCTATACCTATGTATTTCTCGTTTATTAGTAAGTTCCTACAAACTATATTTTGACCATTATTGTGTGGTAAAACGTGCTCGCAAAACAAATCTATGGAATTCTATAAGAAGGCCTGTAAATAATTCATTGGTCAAGTTTGTCATCAAAGATTTTATTCCGACATTAAATATTCGTATTTACAATTGTCTGTCAAGTCTTCATATCATCCTTAGTCAGTGTATTTGACCAACCTTCCAGACCAGGTCTTCATAATTTTCAAGCCCAGTGAAGTTAGGTAAGTCTTCGAGACCTTAAAACATTTCTTAATATTAACCATTCATTGTTCATAAACTTTTCATTGTTGATATTGTCAATCCATTTTGATTTTAAATAAGATATTTGGAGATAATTATGGCTTTATTATCAACGAAATCGAAGAAGGATTTCACCTGTGCATTTGTCAAAGATGGAAAAAATATTCTCTTAGGCCTAAAAAAGAGGGGATTTGGTACTGGGCTCTGGAATGGATTTGGAGGCAAAGTCGAAAAGAACGAAACGGTCCTCGAGGCTGTTTCACGGTACATTAATATTTACAATTTACTCAACTGACATTTTGTTTATTATTGTGATTATTTATCATAATTCTATCATATCTAGATATGTACTGTACATGATGTACGTCTTTATATTTTTTGTGTAAATTATGATAAATAATTAAATGGATGTTTTTAATCAAATAGGGAAATGCAGGAAGAAAGTGGACTTGATGTGAGCCTCGAAGATTGGTCCCACTTTGCCATCATCGAGTTCGAGTTCGTTGATAGTCCGATTATTTTGAAGGTTCATTATTTCGAAGCACCATTAAGGGCAAAAAACAAGAAGAACATTCAAGAATCTGAAGAAATGGCCCCTCAATGGTTCACCATCAATGAAATGCCGTTTGACCAAATGTTCATCGACGCAAAAGTATGGTTTCCAATATTCATGCAAGGTGTCAAATTCAAAGGGAAGTTCCTACTCGAGAGCCTTGACAAAATCCTCTCTTACAGAATTTCTGATTATGTGAACGATGAAATAATACTTGCCGAAAGTTAAATTCGTCATTTAAACTTTCATTATAATTCAATTATTCATAACCCAAATTGATTAAATTTTTAAACAATGTTTATTATGGCATGTTATTAGAGCGATTTAAACATAACTTCATAGGCCTTTTCAATTCAAAGTTTTCATAAATACTTCATGTAATCATAAATCAATAACGGTCTAATCTATGTATTAAGTTAAAATTCACAAACAACATGACTACATCTTCTTCAACTGAATAAACGATTATTTCTTAAACATAGAAAAGAGTTGAAATTGGTTTGCTGTAATTTAATAAGGCATAATCGCATAATAGCAATCCTTCTTGTACTCACAGTAAAGAGACCATCATGCAATAGAACTGAGAGGAAATGAAGAAGATAGAGAACCAACCAAATATTAAAAAGTAAAACTTGTTTCGAATTACACGCATGTTTGTTTCATATTATTACTTTATTAGATTACGTAGGTATACATATTATGCTCCTGTCTCATCTCATATTTATTTATATTCTTTGTAGTGAATCTACTTTATTGAAAGAAGGTTGGCACTTCCTAATACATTGCCAATGTCTCGTGCTAATGCTATGGCATGCAACATAATTAATCTAGCAGTAATAATAATAATACAAGAAATACATACTCAAAGATTTCAAAGTATAAAGTTTAGCTTAGGTTTGAAAATTAGATTTGAATGATAAATATAGTATCTATTTAAGGATCAATAGAAGAAAGCCCAAAAGAAATTTCCTTTTTCTTAGAAAGGAATCCTGTAAAAGAGAGAAAGTAAGGGAAATTTGAGTAGGAATGAGAAACTTATCGCCCACTCACATTTCTCACATTGGTATTCTATTCGACAAGCAAACTTGTGCTTACAATATAAGATAAATGCACTATCTTCTATTTACGTCTTCAGTGTTATGCTTTATTCCATAATTGTATGGGCTTGAACTCAAAATACCCGGCAACGATTCCCATAAGCTTAACATGGTTTCTATGTGTTATCGTTAAGGCGGGAGTTAAGTTTTACCATTTCCAAGGCGATAAATTTAATTTAATTAAAATTAATTTATTTTGAAACTCGAAATGCAACGCAGGATATTAGTAGTATCACTGCATATTCTAATTTGTGAAGAGAAAAATAAGTGAAATTGGAGAAAAGAGAAAATGAGTAATGATAGAATGAAAAGAAATTTGTTGAACTACAATGTGTAAATTCATTTCCCTAGTTCATAATTAAGCATGGCATCAAAGATTTAATCTTTAACCATTGATGAAATTTAAAATGTCTCTCTATAGGTTTTTTTGTATGGGAATTCCGAAGAGTTCTTGTTAAATAAACTTTTCTCTAGCTCTCACCCTTAAGGAGGTAAGTGCACCTTTGTGCGTGGTTTTTCTCCAAAACTTAACTCCCCCTTAAAAGTTCAAGCCCATACAATAATTGTGGAATAAGATATAATACCTACTCAACAGTTTAGTATTATGTTACATAAAATAGGTAAATAGATGAGGTATATGAAAGGTAAAATATAATGTATGAATCTGATACGAATGCTTTGTTTTATATTTGGCTTTCGCCTATGAGAAAAAGTCAAAGTTGGATTAGAGGGAAGTGGTCGAATGGAATGATATTTAGTTATACAAGTCTCATGATCACATTGTCTTTCCACCCTTCCGCAGAGATGTAAAGGTGGGTGAAAGGGTGAAACCGAGTCGTTACTTCCTCCCGGCTCTTGCTAAATAATGCAAAAAGGACCTGTTGGTTGAGCTCCGGTTGGTTGGCCAGGAGGGCAGGCCGTGAGGCACGAAACATTTCTCTGTTTGCTCTCGGTTCCAGTGGCAACGGTTCAGCCCCTGTTGAATTATTTGTGGGTTATTCCCTTTACCTGAGCGGCTCGTCCCTCGGAGACCCGGATCCACGACGAAGACACGGTTTTATTTGGACTATGAATTCGGAATGAGGTCCGGCCACCAACTCACGCTCTCATCCCACCCCCTTCGTCAGCATGCGAGACAATTAAAGAGATTGAGAGAATTCGTCTCTTGTCACAGAGACTCAAGCGTATAAAAGCCAAGTCCTTCCACCTCACTGCACGCACTCGTCCTCGACTCCTCCACACGTGAGAAGTGAGCGAGCGAGCTCGGAATCAACGGACGCTCCTTCGGCCCCACGCAACGAGATAAATAACCGTTAATGAGATTAACCGTTTGGAAGACTAGTGATTTAGTTGTTTTGCTACTCAAACAGCCAGTCACTAGACTTTCTTCACGGATTCTTCTCCCATGCTCCGATAAGTTCATTTAGTCAACGGTCCTTCGAGGAATAGACATTTTTCGGTGAGTTTACTTGTCATTTCATAAATTAATCTATAAAAATAAAAATATGAAAGTAGAATAATTCAATTGAGAGAGGCTGCTATAATATCACTATATATATATGTGTGTGTGTAATATCGAGTTCGAATTATTTAAGTTTGGTTATAATATCATGCATGAAATCAATTTTTCATATATTAATATTATTATACAACGAGCATAAGTAGAATATAATACATATAAAACGAAGATAGAAATTATTAGATTATTATTTTCAATTTTGAGTGAAACGATCGAATAATAAAAATATGGAACAAGTTATATTTGTGCGAAGAAATAGAAAACAAAATGATTCAGACACTTATTATTCATCCTTATCACAATAAGTTAAGGATTTAAAAATTAGATTCAGTCATTCGTACATTTTCAAACAAGATTATTTATGCCTATCTAAAATAAGTTTGCATATAAGAATCAAATCTTTGAAAGAAAGTTCTACTTTCACTCCTCATTTTCTCAGTTCTTTGGCTTGACTGAATCATTTTGAAGGGGAAAATTAAGGGCAAGTAAACATAAATTTGGAATATGCATAAATGTTTTGAGTTTATATTTTCTGACAAAAATATTTACAAAAAAGATCCAATTTAGATATACTAGTACTTTCATTTTGGAAATTCAATATACACTAGTTTTCCATTAGAGCATTGAGTTGGAGAAATCTCTTGTCATGGGCTAATTAAGAAAAATGAGGAGCCCTGTCTCGTTGTGAAGTGACGGGGCTTTGAGAGCTCCGTAGTTTGCCCTATATACAACACGCATCTCATATTCATGTATTCTCATATGAATAAGGAGCATGTAAGGTAATGTATTGGGTGTTTAGGGTTCGAGTGCCCTTAAAATGAGTCGGTTGAAAGGAGTAAGGTGACAAGGGGAAATTCTCTCCTGCCTCTCCCAACACCGTTCGACTCTCCCCCCATTTGTTCCGTGAGTGAAAGTAGCGGGAGCAGCGGTGTTTTTGTCGACGTGGATGAGAAGCCTCATTGAGTCGTGACGCATCGGGACGACGTGAAATAAAATAAATATTCCCAGATGGATCGATGAATAAGACAGTTATGGATGAAGTGAATGAGAGAGAGACGACGGCCCTTGATAACTCCGTTCCTTGTCCCCACTCCAACCTCTGGATCTGATGGGTTAAAGAGCCTCTTTTGATCCCATTACATCTTCAAAAAGGCTCTCAGATATTTCGCATTCCCGTCTTGTTAGCCACGGAGATGATATGAGAGAGGATATTCGCCTTCGACAATCTCTAATACTTGATTCTAGATTAAATTCCCTCTACCTCGAGCGAGCATTTGAAGAGAAGGAATGAAAGGCGTTCAGGAGCAACACTATTCAGAGGAAGCCTGGATATGCTCACAAAACTTTCCATTCAATATAACCCCATTTGTTCTCTTATGAATGCCGAATACATGCCTTAGTGTCGTTGGATCATGAAATGACTTTTCATCTCAAAACTTTCCTTCCTTATTCCTCCACGTCTTCCACGTCGCTGTTGATAAGCTTCTTTAATAATCCAATCAAAATCTATTATATGTAAGTAATTGCAATTTTCAAAGGAGAAAACCATTTTCCAAACTCTAACTCTATCTACTTGTTTGAATGATTAATTACTGTATTTATCTTGTTGATCGACGCAGTAAGATTTTCAATTCAATTTCTAAATTAGACATCATAATGTATCAGAGTTTCAGAACTAGAAAGGCTTGTATGCCAATAATGAGGAGAAATCATATAAATTTTAACCATTATTTAATAATTCCCCCAAACAAATACCAAAGTAGGTAGCAAAATATACCATTCTTATTGTTAGTGAAAAGAATGAAAACCATCAAGTACAAAAGTAATAATTAATAATACCCTGGATAAGGTTGTCGAACTGGATAATAAATTGGATAATAATTCATTGGCGGACCATTAAAGGAGAAAGGGAAATTAGGCGAGAAAGGTTGTCTTATTTCTCCAACATCTGAAATTCTCCTTTGAGGATTCATTTGATTTGAATTTGCAAAATCTTGTCTCCTGTTTCCTCCGTTCATGTAATCATGATCAGGATAAGACTGGTGTTCAAAGTTCATCTGATTTATCTGATGTGTCTGAGCTTGAAAATTAGATCTTACATTTGGTCTATTCATAAGATAATCATTCTCAATAAAAGATTGGCGATCAAAATTTTGATTCATATTTTGTTGGTATTGATTAGGAAAATCCTGTCTCATATTCTCATCAATTTCCTCAAGTTGTTCTTGTGGTTTGTGAGCCGCTGGGTCGTAATATTTATGCATCATCATAGGCTCTTGGTTATTTCCTTGAGTACCCTTGTTGTCTCGTCGCGGGGCCTGAAGTGGGGACAGATACGGCATTTGAACTGGCGGACTCAAGAAGATTGGAGATTGATGATAAACGAATGGAGTGGACCGAAATCCGGGGTCTTGAAATGGGAGCGAATGGAGGCCGTTACGAGGCGACTCACATTCTTCCCCACCCTTCTTCTCCTCTTTGTAAGGGACATGAGAAGGAAGACGTATGACTGGATTCTATTCAAAGTTCAAATTTAATAACATTATGAAAGTTGCTCAAAAGCTTTTTACTTCTATTGATATTTTTCCTTACTTGAAGAGGAACCCGAACTTTGTTGCTTCCCGTGCAAAATAAACTGTGCTTTCCCTCGAGCCACTTTTTCTCAATATTCTTTCCATCAGTTCCTTCCCATTTGATCTTGTGTCTGATAAGATTCCCGACTGTTTCCACGGAATCTCTTAATGAACTTGGCTCCACAATCCTGGTGATGTCGAGGGCATTAAGGGTATTTTCATATGTGCTGTTCTTAAGACCCATTGGGTCATCAGGATAATCTTTTTCGGGTCCGGATCTGTCAGTTTTACAAAAATATACTTTAAGCATACTAAATAATCAATAAAGTATTTGTAAAATTGTTTAGATATGATTTATTCTTACTTTAGATAGAGTGTGGCATTAAGATCGTTCAATTTTTCACCTTCGACTTCCTTAACACCTAAAGCGTCTAAGAATGAATCCAGCTCAGGTAAGCTTTTACACTCAACGAGTGGAACCCGAGGATACACATACAAAATGGATAAACCTTCAAATGAAAATGTTCAAATGCAAACATTAAACACCGTCTATTGTCCAATAAATAAATAAAATTTATTAACACTATGAAATTTCAGCTTACACATTTCATCGCGAGTCCCTAAACCACCGAATCTTGTCCCCTATTTCAGACAAAAATTAAATCTAATTCATTACGTGTATTCAATAACGAACCAAATAATTATATGTTAAAGTGAAATACTTGTAAAAATAAACATGTCCATAAGTAGGTAAGCATAATCAAATGGAATAAAGCACTCACAATTCCAGTTGTATTATCAGATGTATCGTATATGCATTCAGTCATCAGTGAATCTCCAGGTAAAATGTTTCTAGTTGGATTTAAGACCCTAAAGAATAAAAATAACTATTAAAATAAAAATGCTAATAATTGAAGATAAATTAAGAATAAAAAATTATAATTTGGTTCTTAAAAACCAATAACCTTGTTTGCTGGTAATTGTAGTCATAATGGTGATCCTACAAAGACAGAAAGCATTAAGTACAAAAATTGTGTAATAAAATAACCAAAGATTGAACATAAAGAATGTAAGAACTTTAACCTTAATTAGCATTAAAAAATCTAAAATTCCAGATACCTGAGCAATTGGAGCAATTTCTTTTCCATCTCTGTACTGATGAAGAACGATTTTTCTTCCAGAATAATGAGAATGAAGAAGAGCCGACACAACAGTAACTCCTTCATGTGGAAGAGCCTATATGTATTAAAAAGTAAAACAACGATTAAAAACCATATAGTAATATATTTCATAAAATACTATATAGTTGAAACTGAAAACTAGATGTTTATTATAATACTCAATTTTCATTAATCATTAACTCGTTCAAAGGAAAAATCATGCGAATTTACACGTCTAATTTTTTGATTAAAGCTCGGTCTAACAACTTGTAGGAACGCTGTTTTCAACATAGGATTTGATACACGAAAATTCAATATGGGGGTAAAAGTCTGTTAATAAACACTTAAAGATTAATAAGTCGTGTCTTCATCAACCTGTTCAGTGCATTCGGATGAACAAAATCCCTTTGAAGTGAATTGAGCCATTCCATGGGGTACGACATGAAGGGGAGAAACTTTCATTCCAATTTGCATTCCTCCTGCCTCATATTTCCTCAATTTATCCGTGTAAAACACCCGGAAGCCAGAGTTGTCGGTAACTAATTAAAAAGTAGAAATTTGATTAAAACAGTTACATTTCATCATAAGTGTGAATATCGATGAGAATCGATTAGTTTTATAAAATTTAGGCAGCTAAATTGTTTAGGTAGATTATTACATGCTTTTAATTGTGGATTATCGTAATGAATCTCAAACATAAAATAGGTGACTCCTCCATGAGCTTCATCTAGTGGAACGCCGACTTCTTCAGGGAACATGTGTCCTAAAGAAGTAAAAAAAAAGAACGAGAAGAATATTTCATTTCATGTCTTTAAACATAAATTAAATTGGTTTTTAACTTGATTATTTAAGTCTTAAGAATTCAGTATGCATTAATTTGATAAATTGAGTTTTTATACTGTAATTCTATCTAAATTCAAGGAACTTTACAAAAGAAAAACGACAATTAAAAGAGCTTAATAAATATTTAATATTCAAATAATTATCATGAAGATGAAACCCAATATTTGAATGGATTTTACATTTATTTTCTTTCTATTCTCCATTGCATGATAAAAAACAAACAGTAAAGTGAACTATTTACTTTATCCGATTTATATAAGAAGATAATTCTTTGTATAATTTTCAAAAATGTGTATTTTACATAAAGGGGCATTTCCTATAACTTTGTATCACAACACGAATATGAACATTTACTTTTTTGATTCGTATTAAAGGGTTATTGATATAAAAAAAAGTTCAATAAGTTATTTCATGGAGAGCGTACACATTAAGCAATGCACTAAAAGTAAGGCTAATTTATATTAATTATTCCCAAAGTTGAGAATATTAAATATTACCTTCTGATCCTGCCGTCCAAAGAATTGGTATGTTAATACAATATTTGCTCCATTCTGGGGGCATGGCCGGAGTGTAGCACCGCCCTGTTTCAGTTGAATTAAGATAATCAAATAATCATGTTGCAGGTAAGCACGAATCGTAAATAATTTTACAAGGGAATCTCATTTACCTCCTGGATTTTCTAAATGTTTTTCGAATATCGCTTCAGTTCCTCCATCAGAAGGGGGAACGAGACATTCGTAGAGAATGATGTGATGAATATTATGCTTATTTTCCTCGTCAAGTAGAGGTCGGAACTGAAATTACCATTTTAAATAATTAATGGATAATGTATATTGCTCATTCCGGATTATTCAGAAAGACAAAGATAATCCCAACTAGCCCTTCTCTCAAATGACTAAACTTAAGTTGATTTATACATTTTAAACGACAAATAAGCATTATTACCCCAATCATGTGATGCTTCTTTTCCAACTTGGGGAACTTTGCAATTTTACAAAAGAAAATGTCATCCTCGTTTTTGATTTCATTCTATAATAAGGAAATAACATTCTTGAGTTTGAATAAGCAAAGAAATAAAGAATTATAATGAATATTAATGGATAATTAGAAGTTTTAAGTCCTTGTCGGAATATAAAGGAACTTACATTGTCCAAGAAAACATCCCACCTCTTTACGTTAGGGAAGTCTTTGGGGTTGTCGTCAGGCAATGGTGTGTGCAAAACTGGTTGTCTAATAAAAGTTCTTTTAACTCCTCTTTGTTCTCCATGATAAGAAGGTTTGAATTGGCCGGTGTTTGAATTCACAAGGGGATCATTTCCACTCCATGCCCAAATTATCTTAATCGTATCATTCTGAAACAATTCAATTTTGCATATTAAATAACATTGGTATTCATTAATGATTGTATGTGTTACTTATTTGAACTTGGGTATTTTTAATACATAAACAATTTATGTCATTCAACTTACGTTTAAAACAAAATCGTGATTGTTGTCACAAGTATTCCATTTTCTTTGGAACCGAATGGTGGTTTTATTTTCATCCTCTTTTGCAAAAAGGAGTTTCACGTTTTGTTCAGGATCTATTACAGGAGACGTGTTTCCTATTCCGTGCATATCCTTTTATAGGTTTTTAAAAGAAAAAAAACAGAATTATAATATTATCTCATTTGTTTTAAATTATTTGGTATGTAATTAAAAATTACCAAAATTTGACCCTGTCCAGTATTATCAATCCATCCAATGATAATATCACTGTCTTTCATTCCACCATTTGGAGAAAATCCTATTCCAATATATCCTCGAGTCGCTCCGCTCATTTCGGCTATAAAATAATTGGGATTTTCCGACGTCCATTTCAATTCAAATCCTTCAGCCAAGCTTATCTTGTGTGTCCATTGTTGAAGATTTTCACCATTTCGCGAATTGCGAGCAAGAACAATTGACAAATTTAGAATAGTCAATGTAATGAGAGCAAATGATTTCCAAGAACCCATTCTCAAATCTTCTCTCTCTAGAGAGGAAGACTCAAGGAGAGAGTTGAGTCCAAACTGGATACAAAATAATTCTAAAGCTTTGTTTAGTTATAGAGATGATTCAATAAAGAGTTGAATGATCCAAAAACTAATGAATTCATAAATCCTATACCTCCAATATTGAGAGTCAAGAGTTATCTAATAGCATCATCCCTTACATTTTGCACACCCCCTCGACTTCAATTGAGAACACAACTTCGTAAAAAAGACTTAATAAGGAAAACTTCACATATATGAAGAAAAGACGCTGTGTAATTATAACCATATTGCATATTCGCTTTTAGAGTGTGATACGAGGAACGAATATATAAACTCATTAAGAGTTTAAAAAAGATTAGGTAAAAGTCTTAGGGCATGGAACAAATTCCTATCTACCTGTACATTCAAAAAGGTTGTAAATAAATTTTATTTTTTGTGATCACGATGATTATGCCAGCTTTTATATCTATTCATGTATATTCAGTATAAATGTGTATTCACAAAGACTATTCAATGTGAAACATCACCTGTAATGTTTAGATTTTACTCTATAACTTAATGTTTTTATATCGCTATATATGATTCTAAAATTTAGGATGGTTTCAATTTTTATATTCTAACAGTTACATTTAGTGTGAATTTGTGTATTTTGGGTTGATGTTGGAAGATGTTTCATGCGTACAGACACCTTAAAATAAGAGAATAAAAAATTCGCAAACACATTTATACTTCATTACCCTGGTGTGTACTTGAATCTTGTACTTATTATAGATCTGTATAATCAAGTCAAGACATGTATCTTTATTGTGCTCGTGAGGAAAGTAATTACAAATTTCATTTGTTTAAATCCAAGGCCAAGGACGTCAGACAATAAAACTAAAAAATGAAGATACGAGGAAACTATGAAACTCTTCATTTTTTCAATTATTTAGAATAATGATATAAAGAGAACACGAGGAAATTTTTACTTTATTGCCTATTTACATATGTATTAAAGCTTATTTCCCATAACCATATCCGCCACCACCTCCTGAGAAACTGTAGCTTGCAGCTCTGTCCAGAGACTGTATTCCATTGATAGCTTGAAGGGCATTTGCGTTGGCTTCATTGTTAAAAAATAATTCAATTCCAAATTATATATTTCTTAAATATTTGGCAATTAAACTAGAATTAGGTTTAATGTTCAATTTTATACTTACTAAGAGTGAGCTCAGTCTTTGCCCTGTCTGCGTCATAGACTCGTTGAGCATATGCAACATGCTGTGCTCCTAATGCTGATCCAGCCAAATAAGCTTTTTCTTGAGCATAAGCATTTTGAACAATTGCCTCGTGGTTGTATCCTCGTCTGTATCTTGATGATCCGTTAGCCGTGCACACTGGAATGAAATTAAATGTATTTTTCCATTTAAAATCCATTTGCTAAAATATAAGGAAAAACAAGAATCAAACTTACAAAGTCCAAAGAGAATGATGTGAATGATCATTTTGTATGTAGTTGTTCCAGAACTTTATAAGAAGTTTTGGGACAATGTCTATTTGCAATTTTGTAAACAACCGACACCAAAATCCTGTTCCGTAAATATATTTTAAAAATTTGTAACTTCTGATAAAATTAATGCTTTTGCTTCAAAAAGTTTTTTAATAATAATTTAAATTCGGCTTGATTCTTCCTTTTTATACCTTTCTATTATAATAACTAACTTAAAGTACACAAAGGCATATGATTTATTCAAGAAATAAATGAAAGTTTGATATTAAGGAAATTCACGTTTTAAATTCCTTCAGTAATGAAACACTGAATTGATCCTTTTGTATTTACCAAAACAATCAAAGAAAGAAAATAAAGAAAATCCTTATATGAAAGGCTTCATCATGAAATGATATTTATTAGTGCTTTGTCTTTTGACCGTAAATTCTAAATTGCGCAAAAGATTTGAATAAGATGAAAATAACAATCAAAGACTTAAAATTCTTTATATAATTTATTGAAATAAAAGTAACTTTTACCATAATTAGGAATATTTATATCAATTTTTAGCCTAATAAACAACAATACATCATGCATTTCTATATCTATGTATATTAGGTTGATGAATTATTCTATCATATTAGATAAAATACAAATTACAACCATGAATAGCCTGCAACACTCCCCTCGGTTAGCTATACATTCATTATTTTACATACGAATAAACAACTACAAACATACATGCATTCTTTGCTAATATTGTACAGATTTACCTAATTTATTTACAGAGTATTATATTACATAGTCGATTAATATAATACATTATTTACAGTCATTTGGCACTTGATGAATTCAATCGCTTTGTTAAAGCAATTTTTACTTAAAGATAGTTTATATTAATATTTTAAATACAAACTATAATTTACATTAACTTACCTACATGCCTAATTCAACTACTCGTTCTAAAAGTAATTTTCTAATTTTTAGGAATGGGAAGATTACTGAAATTATGAATCTCAAATCTGGAAACTTTAAATTGCTTTTAAATCTCATTAAACATTTCTAAGTGGGGCATTGTAAAACAATTTACATTGCCCTCTATTGTTTTCAGAAAATGAAGTTATTAATATATAATAGGTAAATAGGTACTTTTATTAATTATAATCAAACTTTCAGTATAAATTGCGTTTTCGTTGTCTATTCAAACATATTGCCCACGATTTTAAATAATAAGCTCTTCTTAAAAATGACTAATTATTTTTATTTGATATCAAACGTGGATTCTAATATATTTGCATAGTTAGAATTTCAATTATCTTATAACGTATGAATTTTCTTATTTATCTAAAAATTACATGTATTAAATATAAACTACATTATATTTATAAATAAACAAACTACACTATATTAAGTTGAAGGCTATTAACATTATGTCTTATGCAATTAATTAAAATTTAATCAGTCAGATCAAAGTCAAAGAAAATGATTGTTTAGAAATCAGACTTTGGTACATCTTCCATTTAAACATTTACTTGGCACAATCTTTACAAATTTTTAATAAATTGAAACTCCCTTAAAATACTACATTAACATTTTAATGAAATAATATACAACTTATTTTAATAGAAATCAACGATTATATTAGGTATACGTCGGTAATGTACAAAATAAATTACAAAAAAGTTTCAAAGAGAAATATAAAATTTACAAATGAGTAAGTAGGAATGTCGTGAACTCATTGTATGTTTAAATATTGAATAAATTAGTCAAAATTTACAGTGTATTTTATAATATAACGAATAATTTTAACGTAAAGCTTGCCATTTAAGAATAATAAAAAATATAATTGATTTCGCATAATTTCATCTTGAATTGATGATATAACCAACTATTGAAAAAACAAGTAAAAAGACTGCGGAAAAGGAAGCAAGTGAAGAAGACCCACTTGATAAAATGTTCACAGACGCAGCAGTGAGAACGCTTAAGGAAGAATCAACCTAAATCAAAAATGTATAATATTAATTGAATTGAATTTTTAATATGGATCTTTCTTATTGAAATGATTCTTATTGAAATGATGAAATGAATAAAATCTGAATAGAGAAATATCGGAGAAAATGTACCTGAATGACTGGGCTTTGCTTAGAAATTAAAGTTGCTAGTCTCTCTGTTTCACTGATGCAAGCTTGAAGCTGAACTTTTGTCCAAGGAGCTGTCTTTTTATCTTTTAGAGATCGACTGTTGTACGAATCTATATTGACCATTGGTCGAATGATGACTATAAGCTCTGTCCCAAGACTCAAGTAAACACCAATCCTGCACTGAGCTGTTTGTACTAAATCACTTAGTCTTCCTGAAATCTCTTCGACTGTTATAAGCTGGCTGTCAGTCAATTCTGCCAACTTTAGAACCTGTAAAAATTACACCATTAATTATACAATATAGTCATCAATATCATAAAAATAATAATTAAACAGGGAAGTACTGGTAATATACATTTTAAATAATCTAAATCAAAAGTAATTGTTTTAAATTACCTGAGTTGGTGTATAAATGACTCGAAGAACTCCACCACAAACAGGGCAACAAGCTCCTGCTGGAGTCACTCCAATACAATTTTGAGGTAGCTGAGGACATTGAATTTTGCTACATGCAGGTTCTAAACGAGATCCGTCCCCAGCACCGTGGAATTGACAAGGGCCGCCGTAGTCTTTGGGAATTCCCTGAGACTCTGCCGCACATTCGGAGGAATAAGTTTCTCCATCAACTCCACAGATTGGCCCTTCTGAAGAACATGTTCCTGACTTCATGCATGGGCCTTTATAGGCGAGCATTGCGCCAGAAGTGGCTAAGCTGCAGATGTTCTTGTGCTGTCTCCCACTTGTGTCACAAACGGCTTGACTTGCCTTGTACCAAGGCTCACCTTCACATTTCACCGGAACTATTTATTAGAAAAAATTAAATAATCATTGATCAAATTGCTTATAAATATTTTATTAAAATAATTTGAATAATGTAATGATTTTAATAAACACCTACCGCATTGAAATTGAGGACATTTTCTAGACTGCGGAACAAGACAGACTTGTCTTGTTCTGATACACCGACGACCATTTCCACAATTGAGTCCTTCACATGGATCAATGGCTGAACATTCTCCTTCTGATATGTCAGCATCAGACAAGCCGCCACACCTTTATTAATTTAAAGCATTTATTAATTTTAAAATCTTTAATTTTTAATATAAAATGATAAAAGTACATACTTGGCAAGGCAAGCAGAATTGTAAGTTTTTCCATTTGATCCACAAACTGGCTTTCTAGTAGAAGGACAATTACACGGAAGTGCGATTTCACTCTCAGATTTCGAAGAGGCGAAAAAGTAACCAGAGGAGGGAACTGGCGATCCACATTGTCTTTTACTACAAATGGTTTCTCCAGCTCGGCAAGAACAAAGGTTACAATCCAGCCAGAAGTGAGATCCATGGTCGATATGTGTTCGGCCAAGCCAACAAGGAGTTGGCGTCTCGCAAATTGAGTTTGAGCATTGTTCCATTCTTCCGCCTTCTCCGCACCGGCACAGCCGCTGACATCCATTTTGACCTGGAACTCTCACCCAAGTTCCAGTTGCCACATTAAGTCTTGACACTTCTCCCAAGGAACATCCAGGACTGCATGTATAAGCTGAAGAACATTTCCCCAACGGACAATTCCGATTTGCATGACAAATTTCAGTGCTGTTACATGGTCGACTCCGACACGGTCTTGTTATCTACAATATCACATTTTATTTGAGAATTATGCAAATAGAATAAATCAATTTAAGTATTTGAACAAAAAGTTTATATTATGTATAAAAAATAAATTCCTTTACCTCTTGTCCAATACCAAACTCAGGTAAGTTGGACTTTTTTTGTGCATAAGTTGAAATGGAAATGCAAGGGCTTCCCGGCGGGGGAGA
The DNA here is from genome assembly GCA_009869795.1 of Neelides sp. FZ-2019. NCBI lineage: Eukaryota > Metazoa > Arthropoda > Collembola > Neelipleona > Neelidae > Neelides > Neelides sp. FZ-2019. The sequence continues at coordinate 49,804 of VJMY01000092.1, forward strand.
AAATAATTCACATATGGAAGTAACGTCATGTCCTCCCATGAGAAGAAGCCCCTCGGAGTCCACACATTCATGAAGGAGAGAAACACAGTCGGAGCGGCAGATCTGAGATACGTGTGTTTTCGGGTGACAAGGTTTAAGTTGAAGCGCACAGGCCACAGCCTTCAATTTCTCCGTTGCACATTGCCCAAGATCCTTCAGCGGCAATTTGAGAGTGTCCGACAGTGGGATGTAGCTTAGAGTCCTCCAGTGTTCAAATTGTTGCCTTGCAGCCAAATCTGCTGCTGGGTTGCATCGACGAAAAAGCTCGCTCGGCCGATTGTTAAAAGCCGAGCAGAAACTGAGCCCTTCGCATCCAAGCTCACAGGGCTCTTCGACTAGAATTTAATTTAAACATTTTCAATTAGAATCAATAATGCGGGTTGAATGAAAGTAATTAGCGGTTAATTCAAAAGTACCTTCCTCGACGCAAGTCCTTAAAGAAGATTCATTTGGTGCGGAGAGACAGACTCGGTCGAGGTCAGACCAAGAACCCGTCCATTCCCTCGAGTATGTCTTATGGCAAAGCTTCCGACAAATCTGGCTCGTCCCTCTGGAAATCCATAAATCAGTCTTGATTACCGAGCAGACCCTCATCCTCATTTTCTCATCTACACTCTCATATGTACAATACTTATTACATATAGTACAACGACAAGAAAAGTTCTAGCAAGAACGAGGGTGAAGATAAGCCCCTAAAAGCCAACCGTATTAAGTTGTAGTTTCCTAACTAATGCTAAGTAATAGTGTAAGTTGAAATGGGCATCTTTAGTGACTCGATTTGAGACAAATCCCGAGAGAGATGAAGAGGAAGGAAGGATCCATTAGGAAATGGATTCCTCAACCATCAACTTCACCCCATAATAAGTATTATACGAGATCCGTATGCTTTTATGTATATCAACCAAGACATTTGACGAAGGAGAATTGAGGGTGTGGAGGCAAAGTGTGGCTTTGTTCAAAGAAAGAAAGCTCCAGAAAGCATTTCTCTTGGATTGTTCAAGTTAGGTTCATCTGGTCCGCGGGACCGGCTGGAGCCTTTGAATGGAAAATGTGGAGGAAGCGGAGACGCGGACGTCTCAGATGTCATTCTCATCTAATCAGGTTCCATTCCATTATTCTGGGCATAGAGACGCTAGTGAGGGAGTTTCCTCTGGAGACCCCCCTTCTAAACAGTCCCGAGATGAGACTGGTGAAAGACTGGTGTTACTAATGGATCACCTCCTTACCTATGACAGCAGTGCAATTTCGCCGCGTCCATTCCCAGCCTATCAATTTTCGACGGAAGATCCGATCCTCTGGGCTCCGCATTTTGAAGGAAGCACTGCCACATTTTGTCCTAAAAACACAAATGGAGATCATTTACAATTTCCATCCTTGATGAAACCTCATAAATTCCCTTGGAGTGTCAGAGAGAGGAACGTAAGATTGGAATTACAATGGACGAATATCGGAGTAACCCATTTGTCAGAAATACATAATAACGTCTCTTTCCCCTCTCACATCCATCATCCCTTTTCCGTATTTTAATATATAGGAATCTCAATAAAGGATTCAAAAATGGAAATTGGCGTTGAGTGCAAAAGCCGGGTTTAAATGAAGTGAAATGGAAAATTGAAATCTCATTCATATGAAAAGGATTTGACGTTGAAGGGGAGGGTTTTGATATTTATAGACCCTTACATCTGGTCTGGGCTGACCGCATCCTTTCTCAAGCAGAGTTTCCATCATTGCTCGATCCGAAGAAGTTGACTTAAGAGCCCTTCTGCACGCCTCTTGACATTCTTGGTTTCGCCCTCTTGAGCAGCATGGTAAATCTAGAAAGCAAGAAACAATATTTTAATCAAACCACCAATTTCACTTCCTTTGCTAATAGGACTGCCTGAAGAATTTACTGCAAAAAAATGATCGAGATTGTATTATAATAATATAAAAATATGCAACAATGAATATAAGGAAGATTCCATTAGGAATTCAAGAGGAAAAATTTATAAACATTAGTTTGTCTAAAGCATTTGTTTTGTTGAGAATGATGTATACTACTCACTTTTCTCTGGATTCTGGACAGGTGCTGCGTGAGTGAGATTTGCCACACAAGATAGTACGGCGGGTTCTCTTTCACATTGGCTGTTAAACCTCTTTTTGGCTCCATGCCGTTTGTTTTGCAACGAAGCTGGTGGTTCTTGAAGGAAGGTTCTGCAAGCAAGTGTGCAATCCGGCTTCTCACTCTGACCGCAACACTTTTCAAATTCCTACAGAAATGAAAGACACATTAGAAAATGTTTATGCTCATACACAAGATGAATCTTAGGGATGATTGAGTTTTTCAAATCTTTAGGCATTCATCCCTTGAAATCTTGAAATTGAATAAGCTAGGTATCTTTTAAGCATAAAATTGATTATAAATCAAGTAGCATAAAATCAAACATTGCCAACATGGTCAAAACTACAAGCAATTTAATAGATAAGACCATTTCTTGCTTAAAGCTCATAATCAGAAGAAATAATTACAAATTGCATGTTCATTGACTTAAAATGTCACGGCTCTTGAGCTGTCTCGCTTAATTCAATGAAAGTGATAAAAAAGGACGGGAGAGGGTCGTAAGCTTGATTGACAAGTGATAAGCAACCCAGGGCAGAGTTGAATTCTTATGTGAAGACTCTCACGTGGAGCTGTCTTTGGAGGTGAGACCGCTCGAGTCCCGCCGAGGGACATGAAAGGCGTGAAGTGAATAATTAATTGAAGGGGCAAGCGAAAGTAATTAGCCTTCCAAGGGTCCACCGACATTGTTTGTTGGTTCTGTGTTGTGTATGTATACAAGGAATTGAGTTCTGGATTTATTTTATTGACTCACCTCTTGTTTCTCTAAGCATTGGAACACGGCACTCTCGTCGCTCCTCCGACAGCCGCTCTCTAAGTCGCTTTCCTTCTGGGCTGTTAGACAGGAGACCTTGCAGAGCTCAGTAAGAGCACTCGAACAACAATATCGCCCTTCCCAATTCGCACCGTCCAAGAGAGCTGTCGATAGACCAGAGAAGGGCGGATTGGTGAGAGAGAACATAAATTAGATAATTAGATGCAGAGCGACGTCTGGAGTCGACAAAAGACTTTGGCCATAAACAACGAGAGGACAAGACGTGGAGAGATTTGAGGGAAGACTCGATTTTCAGGATTCTCTCATCAAACTCCTCGGATATTTCAATATTGAAAAGGAGATTGGAAGAATGGGATTGAGCGAAAATTCCTCCTGACTACTCGCCTCACGACATTTTTCTCTTCGACTTCAACCATTTGTGTTCAAATTTGAATATACATAAATCCACCAGTACTCGGCTCATTTGTCAACATAACATTAAAAGGTTTGAAGAACTGGATTGCATTCAAATTAAATCTCTATTCCACTTCAAGTCCAAATAATCAGGATTTCTTTAAGCCCTTTCTAATGGAATGCTTTTGAATGGTGAACTTTTAAAGTTGTGCTTCTATTGTATTCGAAATCTATAACAAATATTTAAGAGGACCAACTAATGTCCATCAATTTTTCAACTATTTAATACATCAATGATGCTCATGCATATTATGGATGTCTGACAATAAGAATCAGAGCTTCGATAATAAAAAAATAAGTAGGTAAACAGTAATCCTCATTTCAAGCTATTGACAAATGCAATTGCATTAAATATGAAGTCAAAAATTTTATGATCTTGTTATGATCTGACTAACAATAAGAGGATTTGCACTACAAATTCTAAATTCAGAATCAATAATCCTCTTTGAATGAAATTTTAACATATAAAAAGCAGTAAAAGCTTCACCTAAAAATTTGACGAAGCTTCGTGACACCATGAAACCTTATAGAATGAAAAACTGGACCGGTTAGCGGTAAACACAAGAAACTGAAAACATTTTGAAGCTTACGAATTGAGTAACCATTTACTTTCCTTTCCAAATGTCAATCAAATCATAGAGGTAAAAGAAATTAGAAGACCCAACTAATGCTTCACACCTGCTGTCGTGTCAATAATATTTATTGGAAATACGAGAAACCACCTTCAAGTTAAGCTTAAATAAGTATAGAAAGAATGAATGCTATAATGCTTATAACACATTGAGATATTTTCTCATACTAAAATTCATGACTCTCTATATAACAGGTAATATATTTCGTGTATACTATGCTTAGCATTTCATACTTATATTCATATATTGTTTGAACTTGTTAAGCACCTTATCTTTAGTATTCATTATGAGGCGTCAAAGTCATACACTGGAGCATTGAAGCGTATAATCCGAACAGACCCTCATAATTCCATTTGATTTTTCAATCTCCTTCTACTCTTCCGCCTCAATCCTTTGTTTTCCTCCGCCTTCCTTATCGATTCATTTTATCTTCCTAAATATTGAAAGATTTTTGATGCTAAGAGTGTTTGACTTTGGTTAAATTAACCTGTCATGAGAAAAGTGGATAACGTCATAATTTGGTACATCAAAATAACTAATTTCACCCTATAATTTCAAAATATAGAATGGTATTTCTGAACTAATTTTTTATTGAATATTTGAGCAAATGGTTCATAGTCGTCAATGCTAATGACATTTACTCAATACTCACATGCGATACAAATACCAGGAAGGTTATTTATAAATTGCATGCATTTTTAAAGGGCAATTAGACAAATGCTGTTTTAAATATTCGAAAAATTTATTTAAAAAAATGCGGAGGGAGCAAGTGAAAATAATTTGGAGAGTAATTGCCTGGAAGGTCGAATTCCAATATGGATTTTTTAAATTGCGAAAGAAGTCAGGGTATTTACTACAAAATAATATATTATATAGTAACGAGATAACTTATTGTATATTTAACGTTCTTCTACATGAAGAATGAGGAAAAAAGAAAGAAGGCAAAGCTTGACATGAAGAAATCCAAAAGGCTCAGTGTCTCGTTAAAAAGGTAAATTCTGAGTGAACTCTTTGGGTCGTCGGACAAATAAAAGAGCGGATTTAATCGTAAGAGAGGAATTCGTCCTCTTCTGCCAATTTGCATGAATTGACAAAGCAGTTTGTTTTGTTAACTCCGCTTTGCTGTCAGCCAAGCAATTGGGAATGAAATTGTTCATGCCGATGATCTAATCTATTAAAATGGATTGGAACGATTGGAAGACATTTGGGATTAGCTTGGTTCGAATAATGATGCTTGCCTGACTTCAAACGTAAAGTGTCACGAACGATTGAAAATGTCACTCCTAAAAACTCCTTGGTCAAGTTTTTTATTCAAAGACAGGAGTCTAGTTTCAGCAATTTCAAGATACGCTGCTTGTATTTTTATCAAATCTCTCCTTAAAAAATTAAATTAGTAAATTAACGCAAACATAAATTGACCACGTATCAGTGGTACGTGTAGATTCAAATTAAAGCTAACGCCTCAAACGATGGATATTCAAATAAAAACCCATTCTAAAAAAGTTAATTTATAAAATGACTTTTAGTTGCAAGTCCAAAGGATTATAATTGATTCTTTAAGCACAATCAAATTATATTTTATCTATCGTAAATGCACATAAAATTGTTAAATCATTGCGTGAGCTCGCGAGAACTTTTATATTTTATACAATTTAAAAATCTGGAAACTGCTAACTAACATGTGCCCATTGCATAGTTTTAAGCAAATAAAGCTAAGTCTATTATACCAGTAATGCGAATATACATGAGTAAAACGTGGTTATATGTATAACCATAATACAGTTTCTTTAACAAAAAGCTTCATTAATGGTTAGTAAGTCGAAATAATAAAGTTTGAACGAAAGATCATTATTCTCACTTGTTCATTATCAGATGGAAGGATCTATCGATGGACTTCGCTTCCAACGAGCGTAAAAAGGGACGGATGGGAAGTGAGTTTGAATCTCCAGTGTAATGGTCTATCCTTCCACCAACACTCTTCCTGACCAGAATTAAATTTCTGGCTGCTTTATTCATTCAATTCTTGTATTTGGAAGGGAGAGACTTATAACTTCTAAATAAATTTCAAGAGAGCAAAAAACGAATCGGGGGAGTGAGGAAGAGTAAATTATGAATGTGCCTCAAGTAGGCAGAACATGTGGAACTACTGTCTTTGAGCTCCTTCTGCTTTTACGGTCTCACAGGTAACTTTCGAGATCCACTCATGTCCATTTCCAAAAGGCGAAGGAGGAGAAACTAATTGTTTAACTGACACGACCATTGAGATCCCTTTCTTCCCCTCCTACAATAAGCGTGTCTATCCAATTTTATTGTTCATTTTTACGTGAACCATGATACGGTCTATTCGAGGGAATGCATTTTGAAATCATAATATGCCAAGAGATTTTTTGATTCAATGGCTACCTTTATCCAACTTTAATATAAAAAATACTGGATATTATTTCTGAGCTTTTATCCCTGTCTGTTCATTTGCTCCTTTGTGTTTTGTGTTGACGGAAATTTAACTTCCTACTTATACTTGTATTTATTTGTTCCTTTATTATATAAATGCTTTTTATATTTTATTAGCGTTTTTTGATATCTATAATTTGACAACTTATTTTACTGATTAAATCCACTTTCATTTAATACTTAACATTAGAATGCGCGGGATGAAGCAAAATGTTGATTACTTGATTTGAAACAAAAGGGAAAACTCGTATTGAAAATTAGAGAATCAAGATCATAAGTTAGAATTTGAAATTTATGGTTTCGGGTTTTGAAGGAAGGTTCAGCTTGGGTTTTCTTCGCTTTTTGAGGGCGCATCAAGTCTTCAACAATGGGTTCAAGTTACACGATTTTAATCTGACTCCACGTTCCGAAACGACTGGATGGATCCGTCATTTCCCCTTATAACTCTCCTCCATCGTCTCCACTTACGATTTTGGCCCTCAAGTTGAAAAGAATAATAATGTGAGAAGAAGTAGTGCACTGTCATGCCCTACAAAGTTGTTCTCCTCTGCAGGTGCTTCTCACTCATTTATTTTCCACTTCACTCGGACTCTCTGTGTGTCCAGAAGTGGAGTTTCTCAAGGACCGTTTACTCCCTTCGTCTCGCCGGCCAAAGTCATTGTCCAATTCATCATTCTTACCTGTTAAAGTCTCGTTTATGCATTCCCAAAAATTCCCCTGTAAAGAAAAGAATATTCTTTTTTGAAAAATATAATATATAATCCAAATAGTACTTTTATTAATTTAAAGTCGAATAATTTTATATTTTTCTCTAATAATATTAATTAAATCAATTCAATTTAGAAGTTAACTTTTGTTCTATAACTGGATTATTAGAGTAATATAGTAATGAGATAAATGATATTTATGATCATAAAATATACCATGTATAAGTATAAAAACATTGTATGAAACGATATGAGTATCGTAATGCCAAGATTACAAACAGATTTCACTATCAGAATAATAAATAAAAAAGTTTATTTAAATCTCAAATGGGCACGCGGGGAGATCAGAGTCTCAAATTTATTTTTACTACGAAGCCGTATTACCAGCTGAGATGTCATAATGCCTTATAGAGAAAGTATTTAGAATTAATAGCTAAGCTCATTTGATACATGGACATGGTTCGTGTAGAGTAAGATGAAGGGTCTTAAATGCGACCGGCTTGAGACTCTTCTTTCTTATTGTGATGCTCTTCAACCTTGTTGCATTACCATTGACATTGCATTGTATCAGAGCTCTCGGCTTTGTATAGGGATTAAGAATTAGAATTCATGTCAGGGTGTCATATAGGAGTTTATAAGACACCATCCGAGTCCGTAGGAGACGAGGGAGAACTTGCGGGGAAAGAAAGTGCCATTTGAAGGTCCAAAGGTGTCGGATTGGAATTCAAAGTGATAAGATCAAACCATCGAGCGTCAAGAGAGTGACCAAAGGAAAAAAACATACAGCAGATTTGAACGAGTTTCATCCCTCTGGATTCTCCAGATCTCCCTGCTGATACTTTAATGTCCCGCTTTACGACTCCGAGTGACGTCCATGGCAGGGGACTCGCCTTATTATTACCATACATATTAAACTTCATTATTTCCTAACGCACTTATGATGCGTATTTACATATAAACACGATGCATGGGTTTTCCTTAATATGGGATATTTCGTCTTCATGATGAAGACCATAAGTTCAATAAGGAGAAATGTGCAGGTATGTCTGATCCTACTACGTGAAATTTCTTATATTTTCGGTATTTCATTTCAAAGAGTCGTTGAAGGGAGATGTTTGTTGTGTGTGTGTAATATTCTATTTCATCACCCATAGCTTCTTTTATTGCTCAAAGGGAGGGAACTTAAGGAGAGAATTGGAGAAATGGCTGGTGACAGCGCTCGTCCTTTCCTTGTCAAACAATAGGACGTCTGAAATCTCACACGAGAGGAACGTCTCGTCCTGTTTCTCCTTCCAATTCATAAATATATCAAGGGGAGAGGAGCAGTCGGACCAACGATTTCTTGGACACGTAGAAAGAAGAGAAGTTTGGGAAACGACGGGAGATCAACTCACCTCTGAGCTTTTTATAGCCATAAACTTGAAGCTTGAAATAATTCTTGGGCTTGACATTTACATGCTGGCTAATGTACTAAGGGCTCCTCTCACGCGGGGACAAAACACATAAACTCTGGAAATTACGAAGGTAGACGGGAAAACAGGTTGCTCTGGTGTTATCTTCAGGCCCAAGCCCTTGGATTCTGATAGTCCAAACTGGAAAAGGACCTCATTCTCCATTTTTCCTCAGATTTGCCCGAATATCCTTCATTATCTTCTTCCCCTATCTTTGTCTATTTACTCGACTCGTTTATTCTCCCAAAGGGACCCTTAATGACCCCAAATCCCTTTAGAGTCTACCTATGCCAGGGGAGAAAGAATATGCATGGGATGGAGGAGAAAAAGTCATAAATTTCCTTCAACTAGAAACAAGTCGCAAATTAACAGAGAAAGGACACTGGAATGGATTTACGCTACACAAAAATATTGGAGTCAACCTTTGCTTTGTAAAGGGAATTTAAGTGTTTAAGCTCTTGATTTATTTTATGCGGTTAGCTAATAGGACCATTGTTCTAATTTCAAGGCCGACAGCCTCGTGCTAATATAAAATAAACTCTTATAAGAGATCTCAATACAAAAACTGACACGTTCAAGTTCTTTGATATTTTCCAAAAATGCCTCGTTTTGTAAAAATGGCTCAAGTTGGCATTTTAAGGTATCAAGTTCCTCATCTCGAGTCGAGTCATTACGAGGAATTTAAGATCAAGATTCACTTGTGGAAATTCCATTGGGCTTACAATAATACTACGACTTACATATAAATATTCTTACTATCCTTTGGATTTGTGTATTTTATATGCTTATTGTTATCCTAAGCGCTTTTATGATGTTGAAGTCGAAAGAGAAAATGCATTAAGTACCTTTGCGGTCAAAGGTAAAGTGAAATGAAAATAGTAATGGTGACTTCTCATTATTGTATTCATAAGATGGGATGGGCATGTGGGGATCCAATCCAAAGATCACCTGTGATTCACAATGAGAAGGCGAAGAATGCATGTGAATATTTCTCAACCCCTCACAATCAAAAGTCCAATATTAAACAATGATTCATGTGTGTATAAAGTCCTGAGAGATACTTTTCCCTCGTACATTTACGTATACAAAGGTGAGTTGAAGGAGGTCCCTATGAGAAAGAAGACCCTCTTAATAGCACATTTTTAAATGTGTAAATACGCGGAGGAAAAAATGAATAGTTTTTCTGCTTCGCTGTGTCTCTGTCAATTCCTCCACACAATACTCCCCTCGATGAGCTCAGAGAAGTGAAAAGGAGAGACGGAGCAAGCACACAAGGCATTCTTCTCCTTTTTCATGATCATAAGAGATGAAGATACTTGAGATTCAAATAGCCACAAACTTATTCTTCGGTATATATGGGAAGATGAGAGCGATCAAAGTTCAAAGAACATCGCTGCCTCTTCCATCGTCATAATCTGCCACCCACTCGTGTTGAATACGATTAACTACTATAGACCTTAAACTAATACGAAAAAACTAACTAATGCTACAAACGGACTTTGTACTTGTTCTAACTTTTATAATGAGCTTTTATATTCACCGATGAGAGAACGAAGAAATCGTATTAGGCTCACTCAAGAGAATATTAAATGTTTTAGTTTAGATTAGCTGAACTTTCAAATAAAAGGTGACTTTGTTGAATCATTTTTATTTTCGACTCTCTCACAAGCCAGACAAGGGGAGGAGGAGAAAGCTTATAATTCCTTTTTCACAGCAATTTGGAAATGGTCCAAAATACCTAAGGATCTATTACTCCGCATTCTTCGCCACAATAGGATCGAAGCAGGCGAAATATATTAGTCGTACGCGGGCGGGAGATTATTCTTAACATTTCGAGCCAATAGCAAGAATAAAAAAATGAAACTTTTTCTTTGACCTTCCTTCTCATATGGTTGGTTAAAGTACAGACTCCGGTCCTATTGAGAATCAAAAGCGGAATGAAATGGAGCAAGAGCGATGAGGAATCTAAATTAAGTATCAGAGAGGCTAAAGATCATTAGACGAGGAAAAACAGGTGGTATGTGTATAAGAATTTGATTTTAAAATGAAGTGGAATTGAAGGAAGAGAAATTAAAGGTTCGATTTCAAGAAAGACATTCCATTCTCAGTCTCTTTTAACTGAACACACTGGAGGAAAGGCTTATCTAAATAAATGATTCCATACGTCTAAATCAAACGGTCGAGGCTGTCAGATGACACACACAAAGAGTCGTCTAGAAGGAGTCAATTAAAAAGGGTTAAAAAGGCTTTTTAGCACAAGAAGAACGACAGAAGTCGCAAGTTCCAACGAGACAACTTATGTAGATAAGATAGGGATGAGAGTTAACACATTTTGACTCAAGGAGTTGATTTACCTTTTGAGAGCCTAATTACATCTGCCGGTATCTCAATTGGACGGCGGAGACACCCATATTATCAACATGCTCGTTCTTTGAGCCCGATGCCCTGAAGCGGAGTTGCTTGTTCCAAACTCCTTTTTCATGGAAAAGGATGAAAGGAGAGGAAAAGGCTCTAAAGCCTTTCACATAACAAACATGTCATTAATTTGACAAATAGCGGCAAATGGGCGGACAACGCGAGAATTCGACACAGAATAAAGATGAATGTAAATAGGCGAGTGTGGCTTTTCGGTAGAGGAGGCGACTATTTGGGGTAAGATGCATTTCCACGGATCCTTGGCTCTTTTCTCACATTCTTCCATCTGCGGAGGGAGGAAGAGGAAGGAGTTCGGGAGACACAAAAGAAAATAAAGAATTCATCATTTTGATACGCATATGTAAGCTCATCCCCGACGTCTCAATTCAAAGAGAGGAAACGGAGAGACTCGCGGAATATTTATTCTCGTGGCACTAAATCTCCCTCACCAATCTTGCTACTCTCGTTATCTCACTTACGAACTCTAAATATGAGAAAACATATCCATACATGCTACACAGTCACTTAATCGGATATGCAGAAGGAAATGCTCTCAACCCCATGGACCTGTTTTTCACATCACTTTCAAGTAGACGCACTTTAAAATGACTTTTTAAACCCCGCCCATGACTTGAGAACATATCGGAAAGGATTTATTAATGTAAAGGAAAGATATGGGGGAGAGAAACAGGCAGTTTCCTAGAATAGGAATTTAATAGGTCTACAACCTGTCAATCTAGAGCGGAAACAAGGGTCACAAAGTCAAAGCGTGTTCACTTTGCTCGATGCATGACTAATTTATAGATAAATAATGGAAAAGTTTTTAAAATATATTTTTCTATTTCTCTATAAGAAAGTAAACCTTTTATGTGCGGATTTGGAAATTTTAAAAGCAATAAGTTGGCTAATGAAAATTACAAGATTAATTTCTCGCTCAAAACGTAAACTCATTTTCTGAATGAATCTCTTGAGGAAGCTAGAGCTTTAAATAATGTTGAACGAGTTAAGAGAGCAATAAAAATTTGAAGGAAATTCTCCCAACGACATGAAGTTGGAAGTAAAAGCCCCATTTCAAACCTTCTATTCCATTCTAACGTGATCAATTGTGAAAATAATCATTGAAGGATGCTGGGGTTGAACCTATTTACGAAGCATGAAAGCCATAGATTCATAAAGTGGCTCTGTGAGAGCGAAGGATGCGTGTGTGCCTCGATGAACTCCCATCTGTATATATTATGTAATAAGGAGATTTTGGGCGTAATTTGGGAATAATGTGATGTACGTGTTTATTGGCCACAAGGAAGGGGAAGCGACGTTATTATGACCTGTCATGAAAGAAGAAGGGAGCCTGGAAAGCAAAACCCAGACTCATTGAGAATCTGGAAGACGCAAATGCCAAGTTCGGCGTTTTATGAGGCTCAGGCTGTTAAATTTTCATGCGAGGAGAAGCTGCTGGTGAGAGAGAAAGGGAGGATCTTAATAGGTGAAAGGAGAACATTTTCTTCCTCTTCAGCCCCATGGCCAGGAGTGTTAAGGAAGAAGAGGACCAAGGAGAGAAGATATAGTAAGATACATAATGGGAACGGAGGTTGGACTCAACCTCAACTCCTCACTAATTTCCTCTCTGCCTCACACTCGGCTTCTCTTCTTTAAGGGAGGATGAGAATCCCTCTGTGTGCCTCCCCTTTCACACATCTCTATTATTCAATTCACTCCGCTTTTACAACTTGTAACGAGGAGTGTAGAACAGAAGAGGAGAGTTCAAGCCTTGTTGAAAGGAGAAACACTGGAGGAGCATATGTAAGATTGGACGAAGGAGAAGAGAATGGCAGCATTCGTTTGTTTACACTTTACAATTGACGATGAGGAGCCCAATCCCTTCACACAATGTTTTCATAAGGCGGCCAAAAACGATAAATTAAGGAAACCAACACGTTAGCTCTTCTTGACTTGACATACGATTCCAGTTGGGTTCAATGAAGTTTATACTTTTTCTTTCAATGCTCAATTCATTTGCCAGCTCCTTGAAGGGATAGACAGACTCAAGATCAGAAGGATTCGTCCAACATTTGATATTCGAAGATGCTATGAGGTATTCTAACCAATTTGGGTCTTTGAAAGGGTGCGGAACTAAAGCTGAATTTGATTTCTTATTTTAGGAATATAAGAAATGAATGACTCAATGTTAAAAAAAACCACCATGTTTGACTATTCAATCCTTCCATGAATATTATATTGTTCTCATAATTTAATATCTCAGTTGGAGATTTCCGACTATAGCTAGATATTAAATTACATTTAATTCATGCGTATAATAATTGCGAGCTTAAGAAAGCAAATAAGCTTGTCTATTACTTTTATTAATTTTAGTATACTAATCATAAGATAATAATTCATTCATTTTATACCTACTACTATAAGCAATTAATGTTGGCTAAGGTAGTGGTTGCGCTTTTAAGAAGAGATTACTAAATTTCCTTTTCTAAAGGGTGTAATTTGAGTAATAGTACAAGGGTTCACTTGCTTTTTTTCTTGATCTCGAAATAGTGAATGAATGAAAGGAGAAGAGAAAAATAATATGAAGTAAATTGGCTTAAATTTTTGAAGCTTCCAAGAAATAATTTTCTATTGAATCAAAGTAAAGGGAGCTCCTTGTTCTCTCTCAATGGAGTTGGAGGAGAAGGAAGCGGAGCCTTCTGGGAACTTCTTTGACCTCTCCTTTTTTTATCCCACACTTAACTACACACTCGAGAAATTGAGTGTCAAATTCGTGTGAAAATATTGTTGGGATAAAGAATTGTTCAAGAGGGTTGAGTAAATATGACAGACAAATATTGACACGCATTCTGATTTGGATAAATATGGGCTTGTTGTGTGCCCAGACATTTTTTACCTTTTTTTATCACCTTCCTACCTTATCTTCATTTTTACTTCCTTTATAATTATCTTTCTTTGCTCAGATGCAATCCAGTAGATTAGCCGTGATAAAGTGAAAACACATGCCCATAATCACAATTTTTTAAATGTGAATTCCATTTATTTAAATAATTTTCCCCTTTCAACTTCAGGGTAATTCAACATTATTATAATAGCTGTGTCTATAAAATATAGACACCTTAATATAATGAGTATTGGGTATATTGGCGTTAATGTTTGTTAATCCATGTCTCCGCACCGAGGGAGTGAAATATTGAACTGGAAAATTTTGAGAGGGTAAAAGTGAAATCCAAGACGCATTGAGAATGTACACTCGAGAGCAGAGTGGTGGTGGGGCTAAAATGTCTGGTTGATCTAATTCCCAACATCTCCTCGCCCTTTCGTCTCTCTTGTGGTTTCAATATTTTCCAGCCCATAAGTAAGAAATTCATTTTGGTCCTTCGCTTTCTTCCGCCTCATCTTACAAATTCAAAATGAGGAGTTACCCCGTGCTCCTGCGTAGCTTTCTCACATTTACAGTTTTAATGGGGAATGAACTGGTAAGAAGAGATGCAAGGGTCCCTTGACAGGGATCAGGGACAGAGACCAGAGTCCCAGTTAAAAAAAACACCACAGGACTCGCCAGAGATGGAATATTTACCCTCGGAGTCTCTCCCACTAAAATGGGTTCTAAAATCCCAACAATGTCAATTCCTCAAACTCTCAAGTTCATTGCAACAGAAGTTGGATGTTATGGCTCTGATGGTAGTAGGTTCATAACAGTGCGAGGAACTTGACAGCTCGGCTCATTCCCTTCTTCAAATATGAAGAGGAAGGGGTGAGAAAGAATGAATGAGAGGATTATTAAATCCTATCGTTTACTTGTGCTCAAGGAGTCATAAACGGAGTCTCGACGACTGATTTGTGGTCCGAGACAACCAGAGACGCTCCTCTGGGATCTACACAGGGAAAGTTTTCCAATGCTCCTTCCTTCCAAAGCGACAATCAACAGAGTTTTGACACTAACGCACGACTGTTTGATCATTCTAAGTAATAAAATGCATAAAAATACTCATCCTCTTCATTTCCTAACCCCCGACACCCCGACAGGGTCATGAAAATGTCAATTTTTCTTATCATAGACTTTGAATCAGTAAACAGAGTTCATCTTAAGTGCAAAGAGTGAGAGAGATGAAAATGTAATCATCATTCATTTCAACTCTCTTAGCCTTTTCCCTTCCACTTTTCCCATCATATAAAATAATGTCGTTTTTATTATTTTCTCTTGTAAAGGAATCCGAGTTAAACTAAGAGTTAAATTTCTTCGCAGAGTCTCATCGTGATTATTTTATCATGTTCTATGTAAGTATTAAAGAGTCAAGTTGATAGAATCAAACAAGATTGCAATGTAAATAAGAGAACGTGAGTCATTCGGCGTATCTACATTAATGCAAAGATTCAAGATTAAATGAAGCATTCATGCTTTTCTTCATCCTCTCATTTAAAATGTCAAATCGGTATAGACAAGTTACATAAATGAAGGGGTGGCTGTTGACAAAAGTGGAATATTATTCTAAAACTTTCAAGATTGTCAACAAGTCAAATGAGCAAAATAGGAGTGAGAGGAATTGATAGAGTCGTCGCCGTGGTTTATTGTCACCATTAAGAAGAGCCTTTAGGTCTTATTTAGTCAATTCTAAAGAACCCCTTAAAAACATTTAGCTTAATGGAGTAAAATGGTTCTACTTGACTTATCACAGGGTGGAATGTTCCTATTGAACCCACTTGACTTCTCTGCATCTTCCATTACCCATAACACAATTTTTGTAGAGAGAAAAGCCATGAATTTTACATTTGCTTCATTTCAATCTCCATACTATAATTTACATTAGGTACTCCCATATTTCTTTTTGAATGAATCTATATGGTTATGAATCTGTGCATACATGGTTATACTTTTTTCCTTGGAAGATAAAAATAATGATTTAAGCCTATTAAAATTAATCTTTTGATGGGTTGAAACTGACAGTGAATATTATTTTCCCTCACTTACGCCGGATAATGGGCTTTTAAAAGGGAGGAATAATGGGGAAATCACATGAGCATCTCTCACTGGTTCTTCCCCTCTTTCCTCTTAATACCAATTTTGAAATGTGGGTCTTTTGGGGGCGAATCTTTGCTCTGCACTCATCCGAATGTTGAAGTGGAGGATGAAAGTGGAGGCATTTGTAAATGTCCTCTCTTCCTCGCTTCATTCATCAATCATGTCAAATGAGACGATAAGGGAAGATTGTCAAGTAGGAGCGATTCGAGATAATATTATCTTGGATCTTGGAAGTTCCATTGTTAAAAATGGAATTCTTATCTCGATCATTATGTATCATCCTTATTCTCTCCCTTATTAATCCTTGTAGTGGCTCTCCAATTTGGGCCCAACTCACCCTTGGAGCAATACTTTTATGACCTCTTCGGAGACGATAAATGTATTTTTATATGTTCTCAACTATGCAAGAGATCATTTGGTTGATAGCATTATATTCTAGTATGACATAAGGGTGTGTATAGGCAAGTACGTATGCATATTATGTGTTCCATTTCATTCCTTCTCCAATGTCCCTGCTGTTGTGACATGACCGAAGGCTCAGTGGGGCCGGAGACGATCAGGCGGAGCCCCTTAATATTTATCATTCCCTCTGGTCTGCGTCTCTGCGAGGTCTCTGAGCGTCTCAACCTGTGGGAGATGGAGAGGTCTGGCCGTGTGAGAAGGTTGGAATCTACGGGAGGAACCCCAGGAGAAAAAAGGCAGGAAGAGGACGAGGGCGACTCTCAAGAGTTCCGTCCACAATGGGGTTTATTTACTTCTCCGAGATTTATGTCGAGTGGTGGAGAAGCTGAAGAATTCCTCAGCTCTCCGAGCAAGACAACTTGGATTTGTTAATGATGAGGAGCTACGCCACACACGTTTCATCTCTTTCATAACAATGTGGCTCATAGCTCTCATTGTGTTCAAATATTTGAGATCCGAGTTGACTTGGAGGGAAAGAAAAACCACCTTTGACTCTCCAGGGGATCTCCACCCAATTCCCAATATTTAGATATTTTCTCAGAAACTTAGCGTACATCCCTTTTAACTATTTCCTCTCTCGTAAATTTCCATTTGGAAATTAAAGGTCTTTCGCTTGCTAGCCACTCATGCAGGATAATTCCAGGTGTGGAGGTTCCCAATGCTATGAAATTAAATTCATCTGATGATGCGAAACATATTAAGAGAAATAAGTATATTAACTATATATTAAATCTATAAAGTATATTAAGCTTATTGAAAAAGAAAGGGCTGTAAAGAGAAATGATTGGAACTTACGAGTTGAGATGGGCAGAGGAGTTGAATGGGTCGTAAAAGTTTATTCCGTGCATCCGCGTTTGACTCGGCCGCGAGAGTCACCAGGGACAGCTGAAAGCGTCAATCAAACTCGGATTAGAACAGCTCATACATGATTATATTAGTATCGGAGGCGAGACGCATTCTAAATGAACGAGATGCTCTGTCGATAGCCAACAGAGAAACCACAAAGGGATAATTGAATACGACTTTACAAACCCTCTAATAAGCCCATGTGTATTTCGTTCCTGATTGAATCTTGGGAAGAGAAAATCCTCTCCTTTTATTTACTTTATTCGTGATTGGGATGATAAAAAGGTTTTCTTCGACTCACATCAAAGAAGCAAGAAAAAGTAATACATAATACGCCGTCCTGCATAATTCATATCATATAAAAGCAAGAGAAGTAATATTATTCATCCCATTAAATTCTTTAATACGCAAAAGCGCTGTATTTATTATTTAAATTAATTTTCTTTGTAAAGTTCTTGAAAAAACCTTATAGACATTTATTACAATTTTTTAGCCATCATAACAACTTTTATTTCCTTATTTGCAATAAGAAGTCATATTTAATAATAATAAAATAAAATTTAAATTAATTTGTGTAAATATACGATTAATTCTTGTCATTCGTTATAACTGGTAAATTTTGACTAGATACAAAATAATTTATGAATAGGAATATCTGACTAAAATAAACGAGTCGAATGACTGATGCTTTTAGAGACATTGCACATTAAAAGTGAAGAATTTATCATTGTCTTTGACCCTAAGCCGGATATCATCAATTTGAGAAAGTTGATGATAAAAGAATAAAATAAATAATGGAATTAAATTTCAGGATCGGATAATGAATACAGAGAAACCCTTATGATGAGAAACAAGAAGGATGATCCAAAGGGCAACCACATACTGACTCCGCAACCCTCCCTGATGAATAGAATTAAATCATCGGGTAGAATCGTAATAATTAATAAGTTAAGGGTCCTCATCTCCTTCATACCTACTTTGATATTCACCTTTGTACACGTCGTATTTATATGACTCCTTACATGTATTATGTAAGGCCTTTATCATTTATTTGAATTGTAGAGGAGCATGAGAAGAGAGGAGTGATGAGGGCCAGGATTATGCAAAGGATAGGGGTGGAGAAGGAGAGTCTCTCCATGTGAAAAAAAGTTTCTTGAGGATCCATGGAGTGCCAAGGGTCCGAGGCGTGTTTGTTTTTGTCCCTTTGACAATGGGGGGCTATCAAGGGATAAGTACCCAATCCAGCCCATGCATACCATAAATATGAAGTTGAGGAAGCAGGGAAGCCAATTCTCCTCCGAGTCAGAGGGAGCCCTTGAGGAGCAACCAAGGGCTTTTCCTTGCACTCGAGGGAGGCGACATGAGGAAAAAATCCAAGAGGAAGAGGGAAGGAAAATGAATTTTTTCTCTGCCTCGTTAATCTCGGGAGTCAAGACACACTTGAATTCAATCGAGCGACTCCATCAAGCAGATCCAAGGTTCAACTGCGTCCTGCAAGGCAGATACCCTAAAGGACCTCATTCACTCTAGCCTAATCAGTTTAACGAATTCAATTCAATTTACTCACTTAGAGAATGAGGACCCTTTGATTCTTTATAGCATCCATGCATCATTAAATGAATCTTAAAAAAACTCCAGAGAACTGTCCTATGTAAACTATGTGTCATTGGCTTTGCTAGTCCTTATCAAAATTTATTTTTGATGCCATTTGAACAAAAAATAATCTTTTTAATTATATTAATAAAGATAAAACATTACTATATTTTAGAGTCAATTTAAATTAAATATTTGGAATGGTGAAATTTTAAGCAAATCTGAGTAGGAGATAATTGAGTTTTGATGTATGCTGATTAATATCAAATGTACGCATGAAATAAAATTAGAATGATAATAAAAGAATAGAAAATATTGTAGCATTTTAATTCTAAATGAAAATTTGTATTCATCCCATTTTCATTGATGTCACTCGAATAATAGAGAAAGTTCAGTGGGTTCAGAATACGCACATCCTTATTTACATAACTTTTTATATTATATTATATGATGAATGTAAAGCCGGGGTTGTTGAATAAATAAAGACGACCCGAAATCTGTTCCTTGAAAAGCTCCTTTAGTAAAGTAATGTCAAAATAAATGTCCCGAGGTTGGTCGTTCTCGAAATAAAGCAGAAGAGTCGGTGGGAGCAGGACACCTGGGAAGGACCACTTTTACAACCAGAGCAAATGAAAGGAAGAGCTTTTTTGCACAATATTTCTTAGAACTCGTCTTCTGTCCTTTCAATTTGGAGACGCAAAGGAGGAAACCCTTTAATGGACAAAAGGACAGAGATCGAGTGAGAAGGCCGAACGTCCTGCCTACTCTGCTTTTACTCCCATCAACCCAACGGAGCTCGGATTCTGATTCGAATGATGTGAGCATTGCCTATTCATCTTCACCCTCTTCAAATCCCATTTGTCTGACCATAATGTTAATGTTTATTGTGAGCTCGTAAAAAGAGTCTTAATACGAGGAGATGCTAATAAGCTCACCATTTCCCGAGATTTATCCTTAATAAGGCTTTATTCGTCCTACAGATGGGTCCAATTTGCATAAAAAGAACCGTGATTTATGAAACGGTCCTCATACACAAAGTGAATAATAAGCAAATTAAAACAATAAGTTATGATTTTATTGCTCTTCCACCCTCAAATGATTACGAGGCTATTACGATTATGAATTCTCCATTATTTACAAACATTTTCCTATTTGAGCAAAAGTGTGTTTGCTCTTTCAGCTTTGGAGGTTTAGAGCATAAATGATGAAGGAAATTCTCGTTTCAAGATGAAGATTTTAGTAAAGTGTTTGAATACATTAGATGCCGTCTACATAAAAGAAGAAAACCTATTATTCAAAACATGCTTTTCGGGCTTGTTTAACTTTCATCATGAGTGCCCTAAACTCCTGAGTGAGCAAGAATATAAAACCAAATGGTCAATGATCCACCGCAATTTTAATTGTAAAGATGATTTGTTTGAAAATATAAGGCAAACAATATCAGTTTAGTGGGTAGTTCGCCTACTACTGTGATTCTTTCTTACTTCATTCCATTATTTTTTATTGTCCGGAAAGGTTATGTGTTTACTAAAAGTTTCATATATTCGTTTACATTAAGTTAATTTCATTGTGACTCTTTATAGCTATATTTTTTAAATACAAATCCAAATACTATTTTTTATTTTATAGAAATAAATTATAAGATTACTTGAATTTAATATTTGTAATGTAAATGTTAATATGTAAAATTATTGACAAGATCATCAAAGAAAGCGAGTAAATTTTTAACGAATAGTAATCTATGGTTAGTGTTACGTCTGTTAATAAGGAAGAAAATGTATGAAAATGTATGCGGATATTCAATATAGGTAGAATATTTCCTATATTGTTGCATGTATTCTATTCCTTATTATTAACATTCGTTGGCATCAAGCTCAAGAAGTATAATTTTTTAATATGTGCAAACAGACAAACATAAATTAAGAATGTTGTGGCAGTATAGGGAAGAACAAAGTCGGAGAAGTGAGACATGACAAATTTTTCTGGGTGTGTTTGGGGTTTGCGGTTCTTTAAAGATGGATACATCAAGGTTTCCTTTTCATTCGTTTTCGCCGAGAAAATGTGACGAAAATAGAGAGTCATGTTTGCATATGATAAAGTTGACAGGAGGATTGGCCATCGTCCAAATTCAACACTATTTAAAACGTAGATAGGGGTTTGCAATAATCTCATCTATCTTCATTCCGCATCAGTTTAACTTCACCTATCATCCTTCAATTCGTCCTCATTATTTAACTCATTGATTTTGATTTTATATCATATACAATGTTGTGATTTGATAAAAATAATCAATCTTGAGCTATACCTTTAACATAAATATTTTAATTATTTTAATGTAATATAAATAAAAATAACTTGATGCAAATTTATATAAATATTTAAAAAATAAACATTGATAATAATTTTAATTGATAATTTTCAAATTTTTAAAAATCAAAGTGTCAACTTTTCTAAGCAAGGAAATGAATTAGAATTAGGAAGGAATTTGTTCCAAATAGTTGAAGATTCCTTTGAAACTGAATTGAAAAGAATTGTGATTTACTCTGTAAATTTTCTTGTCAAATTGAACAATTCTCTAAACTTTTGTATTTAAATTCTTTGAGATTCTCGTATGAAGTGAAAAGTAAAAATGAAGAAAGGAGAGACTTGAAGTGAAATACGAAACAATTCGTTCCGTTCCTCTTTTCTTTGAACCTCGCTTGCTTTTTCACATTTCAAGACTTGAGCCAGAACTCTAAATCCTCTAAGGTTCGAACATTTGGTCCAAAGATATACCAAGCATGTATACACTTAAAGGTTCCTTATTCCAATGGGCATGTATTTTAGGTATACACTTCCCATTAAATGCTATTCATGAAGAACCCTTATGGCCAAGGAATAGGGACATAAGGAAAAGAATAGTGTTTAGGTTGTGGTGTTGGTCCTAAACTCTACTGTGTCAATTTCTTGTGACACCTCGCCCCATTCACTTTTCCAACTAACCGTAAAAACGTCTATTATTTCTTTCCTGTCCAACAAAGGAGGCATTCTATTTTCCCAGTTGTCCATATGTCTCAAATCTCTTTGGAAAGAGATTTCATCTCTCTTTTCCAACTGAACCCAGAAACCTACTCTCTAGCCCTTTTCCAGCCTTCCCTTAAGTGGAATATCGAGTCGTCAAAGTCTCCCCAGCTTCACCTTACACTTTACTAATCTGGACATCTCAGGATCTTATTTACTATTTTTCAAAAATGTCTTTAACAGATAAATAATTTCAAGAATGCCTTGGGCTTTGTAGGTGGTAAGCCTTGAGAATTAAAAGCTTGGAAGCATTAGGCAATTCCTAGGATTTAGAATCAAAATTCACTTGAGAGGAGTCAAGCTGAACAATGTAAATTCCTTGGATCTTTGGAAAGGATTTGAAAATACTTTCTTTCTCTGCGCGCTGGACCTCACTGTGAGAGTGACATTTTTATGAGGGTACTTGAACCATTTTGGGTGGCTTGGACTCAAAAGTTACCAATTGAGAATGAAAGAATCCTACAGATATATACGAACTACGTTTCCAATTCATTCGACATGGTCAACCTTCTTCGCACATTGCACTTCGTAACGGATCTTAAAAATTTTCGTTCTTGTATTTAAAAAAAATATTTTTAGCCATTGTTGTAAATTATGTAAAATACATTACAAAATTAAAACTTCAAATAGCACAAGGCACAATAATACTACCTAATGCAAACTTTTTATTATCTTATATAAATACAATTACATGACTCGCATCACGCATCAGGTATTTCTCTTGATTTTAGACATATTGAAAAAAACGGAGTAATTATAGAGATAAAAACAGTAGTTGTTCTGTACCTGATTGCAAGCAGAAAGACACGACCCACTGGCTTTGTCGCAGCACGCGGATTCTAAAAGAAAAAATAAATTTCTTTAAGAGCTTTCATTGTGAAAAGATTTAATTAAGTAAATTAAGATTGGAAGATGATACTGTTAATTAAGTTAATTACTAAATACTTAACTACTTGTCATTCTATGGTCTCCACTCCATGATTTTTATTCATTTTGTTCATCTAGTATGTATTTTGTATCCAGAAAACTTTTAGAAAATTATTACTCGATTATGAGTAATTCAGAATTAAATTAGTAATAAACTTCAATTCAACGAATGCAGTCATTATAAATAATAAACCTTTCAATAGTTAAGAGAGTAGACTAAATAATTGCAGCAGTACTGAAGAGCCGCTGCTGAAGACAATTAGGCAGAAAATGTTTAAATGTAAATCAGCTGGACCATATGGGGGAAATTGGTCTCATAGGGAATAGAAAGGACGACTCCACCCATTTCCAAATGACTTCAAACGAGAAAGTGTACTATTTTAGCGTATTTGTCTAAGCGACTCAACGTGGTTCGCGGTAGCCCTGCCATTGATGTACATCCAGAGCTCTCTTCTTATGAAGCCAACGAGACAATAATGAATCCTCGTCTCGTTAAGTCTTAAATCGCCATTTGTTGGTATTCATAACGAGATCTGCAGGAGAGGAATCGGAGTAATAATAAATGAACACGTGGCCGACCCTTTTCATGAATCGAGAAAGGCGCTCCTCGTATGATGCTTGGTGAGGGGCTCAGTGCAGTAGCGCAGCCAGCCCAAAATTTCGGTCGGGGTGTCGATCTTTGGGCAAGCCGAAATTTTCTAAGTTTTTTACACCAAAACCAAAATTGTTTGCCTTCGCTCAATTCGTGTAGAAAACACTGTTTAAGGTCTTTTTGATAAGTTAGGTTAGGTTAGGTTAGGTTAAGGACTTAGAAATTTTTCTTAACCTAACCTAACCTAACCTAACTTGTCAAAAACAACTCTAATAGTGTTTTCTGCACGAATTGAACGAAGGGGAACAAATTTGGTTTTGGTGAAAAACTTAGAAAATTTCGGCGTGCCCAACTATCGACACCCCGACCCAAAATTTCAACTATGCTGTGGCTAGTTGAAGGCTAGATCAACTAGGCTGAATTGAAAAAAACCCAATGATATCTAGTGTGAATTCATAAAAAAATATCTCATAATATCTAGTGTCTGCCTATTCCTGTAATGTATTTTTTCAAAAAACTACATTTTATTTAGTGTAAAGAATCAAAAATTTCGACTAGGCTACAGTCTAGTTAGCCTAGTACTGGCTGCGCTACTGGGCTCAGTGAGAGCTGAAGAGAAATGGAAATAATATCATACTAGGATACTATAGCGAGTATGATGTAGGCAATGTGTTTTGCGGGTGTATCCCAGTCACCAGGGGATGCTTTTAATTTGTGGAGTAGAGTTGGAGATGAAGGAGAGAATCAGAAAAGACTGCAGGAGACAAAGGTGAAGTGGAAGAAGCTGCTCCGTATATCCAACGACTCTCTGGAATGGGATAAATGTGGATGGAAGTTCTGGTGCGTTTGAGGATTTAAGGTTTGAGCCTACAAGGGACCTCCTGCAGATATACGAAATTTCTTATTTGGCTTCGAGCACTTGGCCAGGGAGACTTACATAAAATTACACAGTCCCTGATTGGAGATAGAATGAAATCAAATCCGCTTTTCGACCACCTCTTACTTAACCCCTTTCTTTTTGGTCTGGCAAAGGAACCGCCGAGAGTCTCCTGATATTTTAAGCCTTTCCCTCACTTGTACAAAGAATGCCGAGAGTTAACTTTATAAGCAAATTACGTTCGTGATTCCCAAATTCGGACAAACTCCCTTTTGGAAATTACACTTTCACATGAATCAAATTTTCATTCTTTCTCAGCCATTTGAAAGTATTATAAATATTCTTTCATATTCATAATAATAAATATAAGAATATGCTTCATGATAAAATATTTTCTTTGATTTATATTTGAATTATTTAGTGGAACATAATACCATTTTTGATGAAAGTTATATTTTCAATTGCATGGATGCATGACTGATTTAAAACTACTTTTCCCAGCGAAGGCGTAAGCTAAAAGTTGAGTTATTTTCATTAAAACTTTATAAAGTCCTTTCAAATGACACATTGTTCCTCGACTTCTAAGCTTTGAAATCCCAAGAACAAAAATAATGCTGAACATTCTTACCAGTAGAAAGCCCGGGTTGAATTCCACTCAAGAAAACGGCCAAAAAAGCGACAACGGAATAAAAATTCCAAAGTAAATGTTCACCGGAAAAATTTTTCAACTTCATGTTGTGAAATTAATGGAAAAAACGATGGGGAAATCAAAGAACTAAGGAGTCTCCATTATCCACAGAATTTTCTTACATTTTGTGTTGTTCACATCTCCACTTGCGAAAGAATAGTAAAAGGAAATTAGACTCCTGAGGTTACTTAATTGAAATGATGAGCCAGTGGTTTTTATGGGAGGGAAATAATAAGGGGGAATTAGAGGCACGTGTCAGGTCTTCATGGATACGGCACGCATGGAGGATCCTTCCCTGTGCGAGTGATACAGAGGACTGGAGAGCCTGCCAAGAACCTCGACTCTTAAGTATGGGCCTTCCTTCTTGAGCCCAAGAGATGATCTTCTCTTGTATGTGGCCCATCCAGTACCACCAGTCATCCCTCGCTCCAAACCAGGGAACTCCGTGAGCCTCCAAGTTCCCCTCCAAGAGGAAACTCCGAAGTACCCCTTCACCCTCACACCCAATATTTCACAATTATTTCCCGAGTCCTCTTAAATCTCTCAAATGACACTCGTGAACTTTCTACTATTTGTCAAATTTAGTACTCATCTCGAACCTGATGGAGTCTGCTACAAAACATTATTATCATGGCTCCCTTATCATCTCCAATGAACCCGGCCGTCTATGAACTTTTTCTCCACACGAAATAAACTCACATATCATGCATGAATCGTTAGCAAAATGTTTTTTGCAAACATGCAGTTTCGTATTTTAAACCCTGCTTTATGATATCCAAATTCCTGAACGTAAAACTGCCAGTACGGATTTTAAGTCTTGACTAACCATAACCATTGAATGCTCACAAATATGCGAGTGTATCCAAATGCAGTGAAAAGCGTATGAAGCAGTATTACATGATTATTATCCAAGTTTAGTGTGTATTCCATAAGAATACGAGTTGAAGTCTCGAGAGTTGGATTTTACAGATTGAATTTTAAGAGGGTGTTTTAAGAAAGACCCTTTAAGATTCCATGAATCCTTGACTCTGGCTGTGAAGGGAAAATACTGAGGTTGTATAGTTCACCGGAACTTGGACAGGAGCTGTAAGAATGGGCCCATCCCTCTGACTGATTCTCAGTCCCTCTCACTTGGACATCCGGATAGGCTCGAGCTGTGGGGGGTAGAAAAGAAATAAACATTTTTCTGCTACGACACAGGGAGAGCTCAAATGTAGAAACAACTCAAGTGATACGATTCCTTGACATGCACAACCCTCTTCAATCAACTATTCTTCATTCGGGTCATCATTCTACGAACAGGAGTAGCCGGAGTTCGATTGGAATTCACACAAGCATCTTCATTCTCCTTATTTCACTCGCCTTGAACGGAGGCGTCAATTTACAAATGAATTATTTATTATTATCATGTTCACAATGCCAATACGCCAATACAATATGCCATTTAATTGAAACATCAAAATATTTGAACGTTCTTGTTCACACATTTAATTAATAACAATTCCAAATACAATTACTTAATTTATTAGTATAAAAAATTGTCAATTAAGGTTGAGGCATTTTTATTCAGATTTTTAATTAATTTTTAGATATTGTACATATTTAGGTATTTAGTAAAGTTCTTGGGCAAATTACAATAAAAATGTAAATAATTGTAGAATTTATATTTCTTCTCTGCTAGTTCCAGGATGAAATCATCCCTTAGCGAAGATTAAAAGATTCTAAAACTTTTATCAAAAGATTGTAATCATAATTGAACGTAATGCACTTTGAATATTCATTAGGGATTAGGCCGTTAATTAGAAGCAATAAAATTAACGGAAACCCTTGTTTCACGTGTGGTCCGTTTGGGCAGTGGCAGGAGGAGGTTGGCCATTGAGTAAACAATTGCCTGCTTATATATAAATCCGTCAGGCCCTTTGTGTGCCTATCTAAAGATGAGAAATTGGAAGGGAAGGAATTTGAGAGTCTGAACGTGTGGAAGAGGACGTAAAAGAATAAGTGAATGCAAGGAGGTTTCTCCAAGGAACTTTTATGGCCAATTGACCAATTTATAGCCCTTTTGTTTGGAAGACCCTTTCTCTCAAGTCTTGGGTGGCGACCCTTATCACAACTTATTATTATTATCAGAATTATCACAACCATTTTTCAACCATCATTCATCATTGCTTTCATTAGTTAAGCATCTGATTATTCATTTCACTTATCTTCATCATAGTGTTTACCTTCTTTTCTTTCTTTAGACATCTGCAAATAAATACAAAAGCTACAAAGTATAATTATTATATGAAGTCTATTCGTGTAAGGTTATGTAACATTTTTAAAGAGATACGAGAAAGTACAAGAGTATAAAACAAATTATTAAAATGTCAATGATTTGAATATTTGAGTATTTTTGGCTTTGGGTAACTTGTCTTTCAATTAATAAAACTTTAGATTTGCTATAGATGTTAAACTTAACCAAAGAATGAAAGTAATAAGATTAATGACATAACGTCATAAGTGGTCGTAAGTCAAAGACATAAAGCCATCATTCTTCTTCGAAAAATATTCATGTAATAACATTCAT
Source organism: Neelides sp. FZ-2019 (assembly GCA_009869795.1). NCBI lineage: Eukaryota > Metazoa > Arthropoda > Collembola > Neelipleona > Neelidae > Neelides > Neelides sp. FZ-2019. The sequence continues at coordinate 77,459 of VJMY01000092.1, forward strand.
TGTTGGTTGCGCATATTTTTAAAATTTCCTTTTTTGCTTTCAAATGTATCTATGAAATTTTATTTGTAAGTTGCGTAAGATTTCATATAATAATATAGGCACATTTACTATACTATTTATACTATACAATCTTAACTAATTAGTAATATTCTACACTCCAAATAACAGAATTTTGTATACAGTAGGAATTTAGATTAGCATAACCTACATGAAGGCAAAAAACCCAAATGTCTATTAAGATGCTCATAAATTTTAGGAATATTTGAAGAAGGAAGAACGTATCGTAGTAGTTCGCGTTACTCCTTATAAGTTCACGGTAATTTAAAAGGAAGGGTTAAAGACTAGGTAGCAAAGCGAGGATAATTTGGAAACTGATGACAATGGAAAAATAATTATCTGTGAGAAAGCTTAATCCATTCTTTTCTCTCTACCCCCAGTTAGTGTTTTAAGTTTTATTTTACAAGCATATCCATTTTATTATCTTTTTTAATCATATATCTTTATTCTTAATAGGAACGTGTGGTCACCAAAACTTCATTAATTTGTTTACTTTATCAAGCTATTAGGTGATATAATAAAGATACATAATACATGACATTTTCAATTGAAAATTATCCATAACATAGTTATAATATAAAGGATTACTTGACTAATTACGAATAAATAATGTGATTATCGACAAACACTACCGAATTGTTTAAACCTTCAACAATGCGTTGGTGTGTGTGATTAGGATTTACATGCCTATTTAAATAGGTAGATTATTTGATTTCTATGTATTCTATAACGGCACTAATATTTTTTTTAATCAAACACCCAAATAAGTTCCTCAGAGGTCAGAGCGACGTTCCTTATTAGAAAACTCTCATCAATGTATCTGCTTTAGTATGTTAAGAAGGAGTATGAAATTAGTATTCAGCAGAGATCTCCTGGTTTTTAAGTGGGAGTATCAATAAATAAAACAAAACAACACCTGCTCAAGGAGGAAAGTTTTGACAATTTATCTTTTTCCCTTGCACCAACTTCCTGCAGACCGGCCAAAGTGGCAAATTGCCCGCTTTGAGGAACTCACAAAGCAAGTCTTCTAACTCGTCTTGATTGCCAACTGAGCAGTTGGAATTATTCTCATTCCTAATTCTTTATTTGAGTTCAATGAATCAAGTTCTCCCATCTTTGCATTCATCAAAAAATTTGAATTATTAAGAGGTTGGAGCTCCTTTAGCTTTAATTCATATTTATATATTCTTAACAGCTTGACACATGCTGAGGCTATAAAAGTGTTTTGTAGACACGCACTAATTCAGATTGAACCGATGGCAGCTTCTCAATGTTCTTAAAAACCATCAACCACTCATTTCTTTTTTTAATATCACACAAATCAACTTTTCATTGCATTTTCTACGTAAATATTATTGAATTTAAAATGAATTTTGTAACTGGCAATATATTATATTTTAAATTAAAAATATAAGTATAAGAATATTTTAAAATTAGAATCAGATAATAGAAATGAACGTTCATCAAAAAATGGACGATGAGGCAATTTTAGTATTTTACCTAAGCAGTTTTAGGATCGGTTTGATTGAATTTGTTCTTACAATTGTCATACAAAAGCTGAACATCCCTTTTTAAAAAGGGTCTTTGATGTTTTCAATGGCGATAAAATTGAAGGAAAAGCCTACCTCCTTTTTTAAGCTTTTATAAAAGGCCCGTGCCATGAAGCCGCTTCACGCTCAACGAGACCGTCTCAATTGAAACCAATAACCGTAAAATTTCTCGTTCCGCTCCTACTTAAATTTATCCAAATCTGGGTCCAGTTTACGTTAAACAAAATTTCAAATTCCTAACACTGGCTTCTCATTTCATTTTTCCCAACTCTTTTAGGTGTTATTTATTAAAACCGCTCTTTCCTTTCTTTTTGGATATGCTCTCAGGTATTTTTTGATTGTTTAAAATCATACAAGTTGTAAATATATTTTTAATTTGAATTTCTTATATTAAAATCATTATATGAAATGTTCATTAGAAATATAAAGGTTGAAATCAACTCATAAGATGCTATAATCATAGTCAGAAAGAGAAATGGAGGCTTTATTTTCACGACCACTAAGGGTTTATCCTGAAAAGCGAATGAAATCTCTTTTGTATTTTTAAAAGGTATACATAATATGGAAAAGGTAAAGGATCTGCTCCTTGCGTATAAAATTTTGAAATCTGGAGAAAAGGGATCTTCGTATTCTGTTTAGAGAGAATTGTAAAGGCAGAGGCGGATGTAAAAGATAGGAGTGAATTGAAAGCGGGTTCACAAAGGTGGATGAGATTAGTGTGAGGATGTTGGTCGGAAAGCGGCGGAACAACAACGAGACTTTATTCTTGGTTCCAGTTCCAGGTGATGTTAGGTGAGTCAGAATTCACAATTGAATTGGACTTCAAAGGAGCCGGACTCATCGGTCTCAAGAAAGAGAATAACGACGCGGCCAGTGACAATGTCCCACCATAATCGAGTTTCATTATATCACATTATTTATTCTCATCAACAATACGTCTTACCCTTCAGGATTATTCAACATTTATTGTGAGATTCTTTCTAACCAACTTCTCAATTAGTTATCTCCTTTCTTAAGGACTCTTTATTTATTGCTGTTGATTATGAATTCCAAATTCTTTGAGTTTAGCGCAAATTACAAACTCAATAAATTTTATTGTCTAACTAAATGCTATTAATTTAATATACTTTTATAGGACATAAAGTCTATCATAAAATAAATACTAAAAGTATATGATAAAAAATTTGTAATATAATGAACTCTCATATGCATGTCATGGCTTGAGCAATCTAGTTTTATTTGCTGAGATGTCCAAATCATTAAATTCCTCTCTCCCCGATCAACTTGAAATGCATAGCTTGGTAGGACATTTTTGTCGATGAGCCTATTTCATGTATTTCATGAAACGCATCTGCATTACTCCTACTTTTATGAAATGAACACAGAACACACCTGGCAAGTTGAATCGATTCCCCCATGACGACAATAAATTGATCTTTGGATTCATTCAGAGTTTAAAATTTGATAAAGTTTGATAAAATTTGTTTCGTTTATCCATTATCCAGCAATTTAATAATGGAAATCATACAACAAGCGAAAAATTGCAGAGCGTGTAAAAAAGACAATCCCAAATCTGGCATTCCAGGCGGTGATGGTAACGGAGACCAAAGCTGTTTGCCACCCGGTGCGGCACCAAAGGGTTTCACTCCCGAAGTGGAATGCTGGTCAACTGGACCCCAAGAATGTACAAGGATCGCAAATTCGCAAGTCATTCCTCCAACCTGGGCGAATCTCTTAAGCCAAGATGCGATAATAACAGGGCCAAATCCAGCTTGTGGGCCGAATCCCCTTGACGCAATTCCCCCAAACGTTGTTCACCACTCAGCCACAGTCCTTCGACCTCTCGAAAATTCCAATGCAATTGTCGAGACCGGAGATCATCCCATGTGTCCAGATGTCCTGAGAACATTTGCCATTCGCCCTTCCATCCCCGTGGAACCAAGGATTGTCATTCCAGACTTTCGCTGTCCGATCCGCTATCCTCCTAAGCCTGAAGAATGGGTACATTGCGTTGAGGCCGTCGTTATCAATGATCAAGTGAGACGACCGCTGGCTCGTCCCTGTCACAAAAGAAATCTTCCTCCTCTGGTCCTTCCTAATTGCGACCTCGAGAACATCAGAGCCAAGATCACAGAGAGGGAGAGACTCGCAGAATGCTGTCGGAAACTTCAAAGTGAAAAGGACTGTAAGATGCTCAAATCTCGTTATCGCCACTCCCTGTGGAATGACACCATTGAAGTATGTCTCTAATGTACAACAACTTGTAATTTGTGATAATCAGCACAAACTTTTCTCTTTCCATTTTCCTTGTGTCTTTTCCTCGCATGTTATTATGTATTATAGAGCCTGAATAGGAGAAAGGAAAGGACAGAACAAATGCGGAAGCAGTCGCGGGAACAAGAGTTGAAATCCTACATTGCCGAGCTGGATAAGCAGAAAGAGGAAAGTGATAAATTGAAAATTGTCAGGGCCAAAACATTGATGCTTTATAGAAAAGGGCCAATCAGGGAGTTGCATGCCGCCATGGCCCTTGGAAAGGCAAGAAATTTAATACACATTTATTATATCAAAAGCATAATATGCTAAAAGATTATATACTTTATGGGATTTTCTTTCTCTGAACTGAGAAATCATGATGCATTCTATTACGATTCAGTCCATGTCTGAAATTGAAGAAGCAAAGAAGAAAAGCGAGTGTGGGAATAAGAAAATTCCCCCATATGTTGACGTTGACTGTATGAACTGCATGAATGATGAATCATACTTTCCTGAATATCCAAAGCCTCAAAAGCCCAGCAGACTAATGCCGAAACAGTAATTTCGAGAATAAAATATAAATAAGATGCGGAGGCTCTCTCTGCTTAATAGTCAACTACTACAGAGTATCTTTTATTTATGAAATTCAATTAAATCTCTCGTTTGGCAATAGGGCTTTTGCACTTTTGAAAAAAGATGAATGCCGAGTTAAAGAGAGAGAAGAGGAAGTAAAAATGGAAGTAGATTCGCTTAGAGCCCTTGCTATTCAAGAAGCCTCCCCATGGCCAGAGGCTTATTTGAAATACATCAAGGCAGCTGAATGCAAAGTGAACAATGCGGAATAAAAACTATTATTTATCATTTCTAGCGCTAACTCGGATTTTTTTTTCAATTTCAGAGAAATGAAAAATCTTGCTCAAAGAATTGCACACAACTTAAGGCCGTTTCTTTGGCTGAGAGAAGCCGCGAGGTCGAGACTCATCAAGAAGTCGACGCGTTTCTCAGCTCACAAGAAAAAGAAATTGAGCGACAAGCACTGGAATTTTTAAAATATAAATACGAAGTTGATAAAATACGTAAAGAGAAAGAACGAAAGGTTTGCACAATTTTTATCCCATTTTAACCCTATTATTGTAATGAGTAACATTGTGAGCATTTACAATTTGTTTATTAATCAATAAATGCAAGATCAATATTTTTGGTGAATCAAGGTGATTGATGAGAAAATAAACTCGAGAGGAAGGAAAACAGAACAAGTGTCACAGCAGCTTGATTCAATGAAAGACATAAAACCCGTACTAGGATCTTGTGATAAATATGTAATGATGAAAGGAGAATGGTAAAGAAGCTAAAGATGATAATAAATATTCATTAGATACATTACATGTTAATGGGAATTTATTCTAAAGTTAAAAAATACTTTCATTTTGTTTATGGCTTAAAGGATGGAGAAATGGGAGGCGAACCAAAAGAAAATACTTGCTGAAAGGAAGGTTTTTAAAGAGCGAGTTCTTCATGATCATATCAACCAAGAGTAGTAGTTTTCAAACTTTCTCACTAACATTAACCTTTAGCCTACTGTTATTTTAATCGGTGTATTTTCATTACATATATATATATAAAGGTTAAGCTGGCTTTCAGTGAAAATTAAATTTCCTTTAAAGTATGAAAGATCTAAACCGACGGAGTAAGGAGAGCTGTATGAAGGAATATGGAAAGGAACTTTACATGGCTGAAGAAAACTTGAGAAAAGAGTGTGAGCTGAAAGGAGAAAGGAAGAAAGCGGCCGAGAAAATCGCAATTTACCAGAAAGCTCAAATGGTCTAATTGACGAGCCGTGCCGAATAACCTAACGAGATATCAGAAAGTTAAAAGATTTCGGTTTCTAAAGTCATCTATCAATATTACACTAAAAGAAAAGATAGCGAATATTTTAATAGAAGTTTAAATTATTTCTCATTTCTTTATTAAATTCTGAATCTTAAAATAAGTTTTTAAACTGAATTTTGATTTTGAGGGGGAACACTAAAGTTTTCATAAAAACCCGTTTTCGGGCTAAATTTTATCTACTAAACTAATTAAATTTCTTTTCTGGCATACCTCGAAAAGTCCACTTCCGGCCCACCCAGGCCCACCACAGTGATTTTTGGTCAATATGATAGTGCTGATTCTTACGATTAAACTTTAAATGTCCATAACATTTATTTGCTTATTGAATATTGCATTGTTAGATTCTGCTTTAAACTACTGTAACTTTTTTTTTATTTATGTTTTACATTACTAACTGACTTCAAATTCGTGATCAGCACTAGTTTATTGACTAAAAAACACTTTTGGATCATGGTTAATTCACTGTGTCCATATTGTTTAATTTTTCCAAATATACTTAATTATTATTACTTGAGTTGGAGGATCAATTTCATTTTAAAAAGTTGCATTTCTTCTCAGGTATTCCATACCTGAATTATTATTTATTTTTGCCAAGTTATCCCTCCAATTATTAGGATTTGATTGTTATTTTTAGTCTTATTACTGTTATTGAGTCTTTAAACTAAGAATAATCCTTACCATGTTTTACAAATTATATATAATTGTTAGTTAGTAGTATAATAGTTAGTAGTAATATTAATAGTAGCCAAATTCTTTAAAAGTAAACGATATACTAAGAAATTCAATTTTAAAGAGCGTGTTTTAAACTACAGGATCATATTATTAGTCATTTAACAGTTTACTTTTCTTATTTTAACAAAATATAGCAGTAAAATTGATACACAGTATAAAAATATCAACTTGTATATTTTTGTTCATAATAAATTTAATTTAATTATAATTAGGTTTTAGAAGACTTTATATATCTCACGCTAGAAAAGCTAGAATTTTCGAGATCTCGTTAGGTTTTACGTCCCGGCTCGTCAATTGTTATTTTAAAATTTTGGGAAATTACACAGTAACTCGATCTCTCCTTGTTGAATAATTGATATTGAGCTTGGATTTGCAGAAAGAAAGGTATTATAGAGAGAATCAAGCCTGCTACCTCTCCAATGTATGGGATGCGAAAATGAAAGACGCCATTGACGCAGAGCAAAGGGAAATGAGAGAATATGGGAACAACTGCCTGAGAGAGTGGAAGGAAAAAAAGAGAAACATTAATCCGATGAAATACGTGATGAAGGTAAAAGTACAATTTTCTTTACGTGAATAATTTATAAATGACTTCTGCTAATTAGAAATGGGAATCCGACGGCGGCGTTTTCTTTCCTCCCCCTCCTCCATTCAAAGATTGTAAATGCAAGAAAGAGAAGGAGAAAAATTGCGAGGAAAACAACGAGGAGAAAGTGGAAAAATGCAATCAAGTTGAAACGACCGCATCTCGTTTGGGATTTGAATAAGGAAGTTGCCTTAATTATTACACATGAAACTTTTTAGTGTTAACTATCGTCGTTTCACTGCCAGCTCTTTATTTTAGTAACTAATTGAATAATGCTTTCATCAGCTTAATTGAACTTAATTTTCTAAAAAAAATACATGATTTTGAAATTGTTAAATTAAAAATTAAAAAGAATGTGTCAATCACTAATAATGTTTAATTATTTCAATTTAATGCTAAATTAAATATTAATTTAATTTGTGTTTCATACCTACTATGATTGTTTAACAAACTTTACAATAATCATCAATTCATCAATAATGTATTAGAGTATGCGCAGTAATTAATAGTGGGGGTTAAAACTTGGTGTAATTAAATACCTAAATTACGTTGGATAATCATAAAGGGTGATGAAGTTTTCAGAAAGTTTTTGCCGAGTCTTCTCCACATCTGAAACAACGGCAATCAGAAGGTTCTCTTAGAGTAATGAGATGATTTTGTCTTTCTCCTCCCAATGCGTTCCCATCAGGGTCGAAACATTTGGTCAATATGACTTCACGAACTCGAAGCGTCGTCTCCCTGCAGCACTGACAATCCTAATCCAATTTAAATCGAATTTAATTCATTTTTATTACTTACAACTCCTATTACAATTATAAAAGGTGATAAATAATTTGATTAGTTTATTGGCCATTGTATTCATTTGAATCTCAAATGATATTCATGAACCAAATCAAATTCTTAGCATAGTACACTATGTTCTAACACACCATATTCTATTTGGATACATGTGCATTTAGTTAGTCAAGATTAAAGATTGATTACGAAACGAAAGACATGTACAAGGCAAACAATGCATTCACAACATGATGAATATCAGTCAAGAAATAAATGAATAGAAATTGACGTTTAAGAGCAATTTACGACCGTAAAGGTGTATTTGGTCTCACCTTCAAAAATCCAGAATGCGAAATGGCAGAAGGTCGAACTTTAGAAGAACAACTTCCCTCACATTTGCTAACGGCTACTTCTCCTTCACAAGTCCTGTCTAATTGCCCTGCCGGCCCGTAAATTTCTAATGGAGCAGTAAAGGAATGAAAATACAACTTTGCCTCATCTCACTTTGAAAGAATATTATAGGGCAGGAGTGAGAGAGAGAGTCCGTGAGAATATTTATGAATTGAGTACTTTATGACTCTCAAAAGTCATCATTTACATTTTTACATGTTATCCTCTTTGAATTCATTGGCTCTTTCCCATGATATTCAATTCAGAATATTCTTCTGTGCGAATATTCCGATTGATATTATACAATTTTAAAAGTTCATACATTCCGGAGTACATACATGTTCACATTGGGTTTGATCAGACTGAAGAAGCCTTTGCTTAACCGAGAAGAGGGACAAAGTGGAGGGTAAAGAGAAGTTCATTAATATTAAAGGTACGACAGGAATCCGATTCTCTTTTTACCTTTGATAATATGGAGGGAGGAAGGCAGCGTTTCACACGCGAGACTCCCATCCCCAAAGAGTAGACTCATTCCGAAGAGTAGAAGAATTCCCCCTTTCCCCATTACGATTCACTACGTGTGAGAAGCTCTATACTTAGTCACAGCTCTTTCTCAAATTTTTAATCTTCAAAAAAACTATTTGTTATTATTTCCACTTTTCCCTAGTCGAGTATCTGCAATTTATCTACTAAGGCCCTTTGAGCTGGGTATATCTAACCGAGATGAAGAGCTGTTCTTACTCTAGACAATCCCAGCTTCCTTTCTCCGACTTGATAGAAAAAGAAGGGAATCGCTAGCTTTCTCGCTTTCATCAGTCAGAATCCAACTTGAGTGAAATGGCTAGTGAAAGTGTCGTATATAACTTTCACTAAAGTGCAATTTTTTGTATCTCTACTACTGATAAATACTTATCAACGCTACATAAATAGCATTAAAGAGGTAAGTATATAAGCTTCTGGTTTTGTCTGAATTCAATTTTTATGGATAGAATAGACCTATTGAACATTAATGAATTTATTTGACCTTTGTAATTTTCCTGCAAACTCCTGCGAATATAAGTATAATTATTGATAGTTCCGTGCTTCTTTCTTCATTTATTAAATACAATTGAAATCAAATATTTTAACCAGTATTACCGGTAAGTCTAGATTTTTTACACTTCTATTCACAAAAAACTCATAAAAAGTTATAATTTATTAATTGTATTGAGTGAAAAATTAAACTGGAATATTAAAGGGAAGTTTCATTCTAATATAAATTTATACAACACTTTTATTCATCAAAATCAAATCAAGTCATGTCCCATTAAATGATGCAATATTTAATAATTTTAATAAGTACTTACTACTGTTATGCTATATATAATTCGATATTTTCTATTTTGAGCGTCTATTACACTGTTATATGATAGTACTCTGAGATATCTCATTTTTTTCGTTCTGTAGGAAGAATAAAAAAAAACTTCAGTCTCGTGCAAAGAAAACATAAAAACACAATTAAGTTATTATCGTACTTTTTCCACTTTGCTCTCACTTCATTTAGAAAAAAACCACCAATGAATCTTTATTATCACTTGAACCTTCCTAGAATGAGAAAAGTTTTGAGGCGTATAAATGCGATGAAGGCAATGCATGAATGCACACATTAAAACTTAAAAAAACAAAACAAATTAACTTTATTATTGTATCATACAAGAATATTTATTCGTATATATATACAGCCAAATCCATAACTGTGAAAGATTATTGAAAGCCTAATAATTACGATATTGGAACTAAATTAATGTAAAATCCATTTAACACATTTAAATTTTCACATCCATGTAAATGAACTAATTGCAATTTAGTAGAATGTCTGAGTAATACATAAAATGAATACAAATGTTAAACAATTAATAAGATAGGTTAATTCTTGACTAGGGAAATGATAAATTCCTTTGCGTTTATCCATTTTATCTACAATTTCATTCTACAAAATGTTTCGTATATAATGTTACTTTGTAGGAAAATGTATGCAGTTTTATGTCAATCTAATCAGCAGCATTTTCTTATCCTACGCTTATAGAATTCTAATAAATAAACAATAGATAATAAGAACGCCAGTCGGATGGGTCATTTTATATATTTATTAGCAATGAGCAAATGCTAAAATGCTAAATATTTTGATTATATAAGCTTATTTCTGATCATGTGAACAATTTCCTCCTGGCTCAAGAATAAAATGTTGCTACCCTGCTACCTGAACATACCAAAAGAAATATCAAAACTGGTTGATTGTGTGTGCGAGTGTGTTGAGTAGAACCTATGTGCTTCATTGTTTCAGAGCGCAAAGGTGAGAATTGTTTCTGAAAATTGAAAATTGAAAATTGCCAAGTAGTATGTAGAGAAATTAAATCAATGTCAACCGAAAGTTGTGCACAGAGTGAGGGAATTGAATCAGGAATTGGAAGGTTGAGAGTCTTCTTGTCAGTGACAGGTATGCCAGTATAATCAACGAGTAAATTATATTTAGTAGCTCGCATAATAAATTGACTTTACGACAAATTAATATGCATAAAAAAGTAAAACAATACAAAACTTCCTCGCATAACTCTATAGTCAAAAATCAATAACATTTCCAATATCACTTTCAGTTTTCAATTTAAATACAATGCTTTTTGGTACTATATAAAAGAAATATAAACATGTTCATTTTTATTACTATTTTGTAACGAGATGCTTACAGGCTATCTAACTTGTTAGAATTCGACAATTACAGGGTCGTCAAAATCTTCTTTCCGCTTTTCTGAATTTCTGCAGTGTGAATTAAGAGAGTGAAATTCAGCAAGGCGGAAAGAAGATATTGACGACCCTGTAGTGGTTAAATTATAATAACACTTCACAATAATAGTTAAATCAAACACGTCGTTAACATTCCCTTTCAACTTGAAAGCCATGTATTTTCAATCTAATCTTGAGATTTCCCTACTTGTCATTGTTGTCGTTTCATTACATTTGGCACTTACATCCTATAATAGTACACCCAAGTGGAAGTATAGGTAGATAAGCCAGGAAAGCCAATGGAGAATGTGAAAGGTGATACAGAAGGGTTGAGTAGTCGAAGCAGTGGCCCTTCATTGAACATGTGAAGGAACTGAAAGAGAGAGTCGTGTGTGTGCAGAGTGTAAACAAAGGATGGGGGAGTCTGCGGGGGCGTGGGGCATCGCAAGGCAATCTTTAAAGGTGGCGCCGCGGAAAGCGGAGTGATTCTCCCTCCTGACAGTTCTTATCTCCTCCAGTTTGATCCGAGGCTCCCTGAAGACTCCTTGCCCCCGCCGGAGGATGGACGTGTCGCTGGTGCTGTAATGGACCACAGCGTGAAGACAATTGAGCGGGGATGGAGCTCAAAGTGGAGCGAGCGATTCGAAAACATCGAGCTCGAGAGGCTCTTCCAGAGATACTCGTCCAAAGTACAGACTCGGTCCGCCTTCCTCATCTTCGCCGTGGGGAATGCCATCCTCGCCCTCATCAACTTTCGTCTCTCCATGGAGAACTTGGCTCTGGCCGTCACCTCGGTCACCATCCTTCTCCTCTGGGCTTTGACAAGGAAGTTTGGGAAAGGATGGATCCTCACGACGGCGTGGATCTTACTATCAATCCTCTTTTGCATTATTGCCCTTCCAGCTCCAATTCCGCATCGAGAAGGTTTGTAAACAATATTCAATTTTGTCAACTTTTAATCTCATTTGAATCGGATTTAGTGGACAAGTTATTAATGATTGTTGTTCAAAAATTGTTTTGAAGAGAGGTCATGACATGATGACTCGGAAATAGAGATGATGAGTCATATGGGCAACTATGTCTAATATCTAATTTTACCTCTTTGCCGTGCCGATGTGACGATTGAATGAGACTTTTTGTTTATTATGGCAGGAGTGCCGATGGTGGCAGCTGAAGGATCTTGGGCAATCGCTTACGTCCTTTTTATTGCCTTCGTCTCTTTAGAGATTCCGCTCTGGGTGGCTATGACCCTGTCATTTCTCCTAATTGTCGGCCACCTTGGGACGGCCTATTTCTTCAGACTCTCTTTCCAATACCTTCTAGCATCGGAAATGATCTCGAATGGTTTCTCATGGGGAATCATTGCCATTGTGGGATTTTGGATACACCGAAGAGCTGACGGGGCCACGAGGAAGGCATTCCTTGACACAAGACAGTCAATACAAGCTCGACTCGCTGCTCATGATGAGAATGACAAACTTGGTAAGACAAATTCCTTTCTTTTAGGACAAATGAAAGACATCTGTTCCCATCTGCATCGAACAAATAAATATTTGTAATTTTAGAGAGGCTTCTACTTTCTGTCCTTCCTGGCCATGTCGCCCATGAAATGAAGTCTGAACTCATATCACCAGTTGCAAGACAATTTCACAAAATTTATATTCAGAAACATGAAAACGTCTCAATTGTTTTCGCCGACATTGTTGGATTCACAGCTCTAGCTTCCCATGCTTCACCTCATGAACTCGTCCGATTACTTAATGAACTTTTTGGGCGGTTTGATTTACTCAGTCAGGTACGAAAATTAATTAAAAAAAATAATAAGCAGAATATTTTAAATAAAGTTTAGCTAGTAGTATTAAAGTCAATTATTACTTTTAAATTGCAGGAAAATAATTGTCTTCGAATAAAAATTTTGGGCGATTGCTACTATTGCTGTGCGGGTCTTCCCGAACCCAGATCAGATCATGCCAATTGTGCTGTTGAAATGGGCCTTGACATGATCGATGCAATTGCCTCTGTTCGCGAAGCCACTGATTTCCAGCTCAATATGCGAGTTGGAATTCATTCTGGCCGCGTGCTTTGCGGGGTCTTAGGACTCAGAAAATGGCAATTTGATGTTTGGTCAAATGATGTTAATATCGCGAACGCAATGGAATCAAGCGGTGAACCTGGACGAGTCCACATTACTCAAGCTACCCTCAATTGTCTTGGTGGCGAATATCAAGTGGAGGCAGGGAATCCAAATTCTCGTCTCAATTCTCTTCAAAATAATATCTCTTCGCCTTCTTATTTCATCATACCTCCGCAACGAAGACGAAAACTTCTTCTTTTCAACACGCTCAAGCTCCAACAACGAAGGAAGCTTTCTTTTAAAAATGTGTCCAATGTTGTCATCCAACTTCTTCACTCTATCAAATACTCCGTCGAAGTCCCCTTTGCAAATATGGCAGTTCAGCCTCCAGGTACATTTTTACACTCTCATTTATTTAAATTGTAATATTTCTAGGTATTTAAAAATTAACAAGGATTGTTTACAAGAAACAAGTTTGACTTTTAGAAGTAATGAGTTTATTTAATAATATTTACAGATGCCGGAGCCAAAACCCTTCCGTGTCAACGAAAGACGAAGGTGACTGAAAGATTCAAAAGGCCTTTTAAAAAGCGACATGCGTCCGTTCTTCACACTCCAACTAACCGTGTGAATAAATATTTGGCTCAAGCCATCGAGGCGAGGAGCGTCGACCGAGAGAAAACGACACATGTGAACAGTGCGACTTTATGTTTCAAGGATCGATATATGGAACGAATGTTTCATTCGGATCCAGATCAAGCGTTTCCCGCTGCTCTCGGCCTCCTCCTTGTAATTCTCGTTGGACTAGGAGCAATGCAGGCCGTGATTCTCCCAAGAACATTCATCCTTCTCCTCTTGTTTCTCACGGCATTTGCGTGGATTGCTATAGTCATCATGCTCCTCCTCGCCACTCGTCTCAAACTGATCCACTGGGACCTGGGAAAATCGCCTTTACTCAGAATTGCCATATCGGTCTTTTCTGTTGTGCTTGTCTATGCCGTAGGCCAAGTCAATGTGGTAAAATCTCATTTTGATTTCAAATTACAATTTTGCCAACATAATTTTTCATACTATGTAATTTATATGCTAAAAGCAAAATTTATTTTCATATATTGAAATACCATTTATTTATTCAGCTGTTACAATTATCTATTTTATTTTATTTCAGTTCACTTGTAGGACTGATGATCTCTGTGGAAAATATGTTATGAAAGACAATGTATCGACAGCAATAGAAGCCCCGAAAGAATTGATAGAAGAGCATCGTTGGTGTCCTCTTCCACACTACATCGTTCATTCGTGTATTCTTTCCTTTGTGGCTATTGCCCTTTTTCTAAGACTTCCCATCACGCTCAAAGCAGCTTTACTTTTTATATTCGGCTCCATGTACTCACTTCTCATACTCATCACTCACGCCCCAATCTTCGATTGCTACGACTTTAGAACAGAGTAAGATTTGTTTTCCCAATCTCGAATGCTAAATTAAGTTAAAAGATTCTATTAATTAATGTTCTAATCTAATTACTTTGCTTATTCATAATTGGATTTTGTTAATTTATTTCTAGTGGTCTAGTTCCATCGAAATACATTTCTCTTGTACAAATATGGCTCTTTCTCTTAACTGTTCTTATCCACGGAAGACAAATTGAGTGGATGTCGCGGCTCGACTTCCTCTGGCAATGGCAAGCCCACACCGAAAGACAGGAAATGGAAGCACTCCAGCAATCCAATAAGGCAATTTGAACTACCACTTTTTAAAATGAGGATTTCATTGTCTCAAACTTGGCGTCGAAACTTCAACTTGAAAACTTTCCTTTGCTAATTTAAGCTTAATGGGTTTTACAGAAAATATTACTTAATTTGCTTCCTGCTCACGTTGCTCTTCACTTCCTCGAGTTTCGGAATAATATGGACTTGTACCATCAAAGCTATACAAAAGTTGGCGTCATGTTCGCCACGATCACCAACTTTCAAGAGTTCTATACGGAGCTGGATGGGAATAATCAAGGAGTCGAATGCCTCCGCCTTTTAAATGAGATTATTGCTGATTTCGATGAGGTTGGATATTTAAATAAATTATTATTCCTTAGACCATGAATAATTGACTCCAAAATGCTCTTAATTCTTGTATATGTAATATGGGTCCACTTATGTAAATTGTATAGCTTTTGGGAGAAGATCGATTCGGTGGAATCGATAAAATCAAGACTGTGGGTTCAACTTATATGGCGGCCATAGGACTTATCCCTGAATTGAGAATTGATGACTCGAACGAAGCCATGCATATCTCGACTCTTGTCGAATACGTGTTCGCAATGCGAGAACGATTGGTGACGATTAATGAGAACTCGTACAATAACTTCATGTTACGAGTTGGAATTAACGTTGGCCCGGTCGTTGCTGGAGTCATTGGAGCTCGAAAGCCACAGTATGATATTTGGGGAAATACCGTCAACGTGGCGAGTCGAATGGACACGACTGGATTACCTAATCATACTCAAGTAAAAGCACATTTTTCTTAAGATGTTCTGAATATTTTCATAATAATCAGTATGAAGATAAGCAAATGATGAATGATAAAAAATGATGAAATTCATACAATGAACAATTAACATGAGCATTCTTTAATTGTGATTAACATTTTTTGAACAGATCACTGAGGAAGCGTATAACATACTCCGAAATTGTCCCTATGAGTTTCAATGCCGAGGTGTCGTGAAGATCAAGGGGAAAGGAGACATGACGACGTATTTCCTTATTGATCGAAAGCAATCAACGACAATGAGGATCGACGAGATTCATCAAAGGAACCATGGGGGTTACAATATGTTTGGCGGAGTGGCCACTCCACTCGCCTTTGTTGGACCTCTTAAGTCACCAAATGGAGCGCCTCCTCCAATCCCAACACGAAATCACTCTCAAGGAAATCATATTGGCATACAAATGGGAACGGTTCCAGAGTTAGAGCCTCTTTTACCACCTCCTCCGCCACCACCAAGAAACACGGACGGTCAACAGGAACTTGCCTGGCCACGTATCGCCAAAGTTTATCCCTCCGAGAAACGAACGTCTCCCGTGAAGAGAACTCATAGTGACAGAGTCACTCCAACTCGAGAGGTATTTCCTTTTTATATCAAATCAATTTTTGTAAACCTAAAGCTATTTTTCTTTTTATTTAATAATATTTGCATTTTTCTCTCATCTAACTATAATGATCATTTTATTTATATATATGTTGAATGATTTGTTTAAGCTTCCTTTAAGAAGTCATAATAGTCGCGTTGCTCATATTGAATCCCCAAACTCTTCAAGTCGGCAGCAAAAACTGGGGAATCGAAATCTGTCAGAGAACAATTTGTTACCAAGGGTGACTCGCCCTAAACCCCACGCAGCAGTCCCGGTTCCTTACTCTTATCCCTCAGCCGACGATATTTCATCTCTGAATCGCACATCTAGTTCATCATCATCCGATGAGTCTCCGTCTGAGTCTCCGCCGCCTCCTAAGTCAAATGAAGGAACCCCCGTGCCGCTCCAGAGGAGCAGTTCAAATAGTCAACAACATGCCCCTACCAAGAATCTCCCTCCTACTCCCGCCGACTTGAAAGCTCTTAAAGAAATGTGCACTGGAACAGGAGCCATTTCGTCTGATGGGCTTTATGATAATAATCCCAGGGAGAACTACGTCAAAGGCGTTGGTACAAACTATGGCGAGTCTTGTGCTAGTTTTGAATTCATGAACATTCATCTTCAACACCAGCAACAGAGACAACAGCAAGAGCAACTCCTTGGGAAAGATCTGGAAATTACGAGCGAGAAAGGAAGAGAAAGGATCCGGAGTGGAACGAGAAAGTCTGATAAAAGCAACAACGAAGATTCTAGTGCACCCTCGACTGGAAATAGGAAAGACACTTCTTCACAGACTGAAAAATCCTATGTGAATAAAGGAACTCGAATTTCTGATTTTGAGAAAGAAATCAAAAAGCTTCTGGAACGACAGCAGCTCCCACAAGTCGATGAACTCGCGTCAGTTCAGAAAGTATTGTCGGTCATGGACAAGTTAAGGTATGTCTTAAATTGAAACTCTGGGTTCATTTTTGTTTATTTTTTCATGCTCCTGTGGCCAATTTTAATTTTTTATGATTTAAATATTATTTAAATATTATTTTGTCCAAATTGGAATATATAGCAGAAACTCAGTGGCGGTCCCATCAACTTCCAGTTCGGCTGGGAAGGGAATTGAGGATTGTAAGCAAATTGGGTTGGCGGCTCTTCAGCAAAAGGCTTTGAAACAACAAGAGCAACTTGAGCGAACGTCATTAGGTTTCCGGTTTCCTTTAGAAATGAGTCCTTTGCTCTCGCGAGTCAACTATGAGGAAAGGAAGGAAAATAGAGAAAGGAATAAAAAACCGAGGCGAGTCGATTTTCTGATGAATTCCCTTTGTCTTTCTTCTGGCTCTCAAGACTGCCTTCTATTTTAACTCTGACTTTCTTTCCTGACCTTCAAATGACTAACAGTTTAACAGTTTTAGGAATGCTAGATTGGTAAATGGAAAAGTTTGGGAATAACTACGCCATTGTTCACAAAGAGAAACGATGCTCAAGAACAGTGCATGACATTTTACACATGCTTCAGAATCCTAATGAGATTTTTCTTAACTATTTTTCTCTCATACATTTCTTCTAATTCCTCCTCCTAAATCTTTAACTGGGTTTTTCATATAGATTTTTCCACTAAACAAGGATACTTGAACTAATTGTAAGCATGCTTGATTTATACTTTTATTGATTTTATAGGAAAGAAGCCAAGGACTCGGAGTATGAGAATGTCGAAACTGACGACGACGTTGATAAAGAAGAGGACGAAATAAGGAAATTTGAGGAGGAAGAGAAAAGACTATTAGAAAAAGGTATTTATAAATATAAAATAACTTATCCTAAAGGTTATGACTGTTTACTTATCACAAAAAGCTTGTAAAAAAGTGTTAGATATGCTTAAATGTGAGTCATTCATAATCAGACTTAAACTCTCAACTCTCCATACATTGAAGAATTAGAAAAATATAATACCAGAATTTACTAGTTTTAGTTTACCATCAACACTTGATAGTTCATTGCAAGATCAATCGAATCTAAAGCTTATTGTTTACTCGTTTTATAGCTGATGAAGTTAGCCAATCAGAGTGGAGTGACGATGAAAGTGAAGAAGAGCGCCCTGAAGCCGAAGAAGACCAAGAATCTACTGGATATGCCACGGACGATCCAGCATTAGAAAATGTTTCCATTACAAATGAAAATGGGCTAACAGACGCAGAAGGTTTGTAGACATGACATTTTTATATTGAGATAACATTATGGTCTCATTGCCTTCTCCGTTTGCATTCATGGTCAGAGTGAGAAGAATGTGTTTTTTAATTATTTATCTTTTTTTATGAATAGGAGCATTGAGTGATGTGAACTCTGTGTTTGCGGGTGACGATGACGTGAGTGTTTCTTCAAGAGCCTCTTCTCGTCTCTTCGACTCGGATGCTCTTCTTAGTGTGGACTCCTTGAATACCATGTTCGAGGACTCTGAATATGAATTTTCGGATACTCATCTCACAAACCTTAGATCCATGTCCGAGTCAATTGCGAAAAGTTTTGGACGAGGACAACAACCTCAGACCTCTGACTCGGAATAGTCCATTAAAGTGTCTCTCTTGTACCAGCTGCATTTTTTTAACTTTAAGTAGTTTCATATCTACTTAAGATGTAACATTGAATAACGAATAAAAATGATTACTGAGTGATTATTACCACAATTAAGCTATTTATATTACCACTTAATGATTATTTTCTTTTAGGAATTTTTTGAGATTAGCCTTGTAATTTCTACTTGATTAACACCATAAACAATGATTATATTATTATTAACTAACTGCCAAAGATGGATGCAATTGTAGAATCTCGACAATCTTTTGTACTGTGTGTTTTGAGCAATAAATAAAACATCATGAAATAATTAATTTTCTTGATTTTTCATTGAAATCATAAAGCATTTTGTGAATCTTGCTGTTTATTACACTTCATATTTCTTACTAAATATTCAGTCAGTTTCTGACATTCAGAATGTTAGGTCATACAGGGAGTGAATATTTCAATTGCGTGTTTGGTCGCAAGAATTAAGATAATTAAATTTCATATTTATTAAGTCTAATGTTTAACAAATATCAATAGTTTAAATTGTTTTACTCTGATACTCTGTCATTATTTGGAATTAGACGAATTATCAGTATGGAAAGAAAAGATATTCCATGGCCCACTCATAAAACAATTCCAGACTGCTCACCAACTCACTCATCATTAATTCTCATACTATCTGCAATACAAACATTAAATATTTAACTATTTTTATTGGAAGAATGGAAAAATTTTGTCAAGAGCTTCATTTAATGAACTTTCTTATCCGGTGCTCTATTAATAATAGGTCTATACTTCCTTGACTTATCGTTAGAATGGTTGCGTATACACTATATAGTATTTATCAACTAAATTGTATGGATTCTAACAGACTAACAGGGATTAACTTAATATGCAAAGTATTTATACAAAAAATTTAAGAGATTAGTGAACCTTTACCTTATAATTTTTCGTTCCTCTCATCTTCACAACTATTCAACTGTTATTGATAAATATATAATGCTATTATAAATAAACAAGATCATGTCAGAATGTCTACAAATAAATTGTCTATAAAACATTCTACGCAATTAACAAATATTATGAATTGCATACAACTCCGTATGTAAATAAACATGATGCTTATAAGTAGAATGAGACATCATTTAATTTATATCAACTATTATAATATAATGTTAGAAATTAAATTATTTTCCATTAATTCAAGAATTCGTAAGCATCACGCTTACAAAAATCCTGTGATCTTGTGATACTTGGAGCAATATAAATAATAAAACAAGATACCATTCCTTCTCAACTTATCAAACACACTTACAAGTGATTCCACATTCCACCCATGCAATGAGATTCAAATATTGATAATTTATGACAATGACTTAACGTTAAAACAGTGTCTTAAGTGTTTTGACATTTCAGCTAAATGTCTTCATTTACAATAAAACTTGTTGATTTCTTACACATATTAAAGGGATAGTGCTTATGCAGATAAGTAGCTCTATTCATATTTAATTTAGTGGGAATCTGAAGTGTGGATATCCAGTTTTACTTTTTTACATTTTTAATTACAAGATTATAATAGGTATAAACATCATACTATTCTTTAATAATACACTAAGTAAAATATTTAATTAATTTGTACTCTATGTATTATCTTCGTATAAGTATTTAAAGTACATGAGTCTCAATTGGGTTTATATACTTATCATAAGAATGCATGCATGTAGATATAATGATTTATCTTACCTATATTACCTTCTAACAGTAGATTCCTCCTTTAACTTTGGCATAAACTTACCTATATATTATGCTTCTATTAAAACTATTAAACAATTCTTATTATAATTTTTAGTACCTACATCAGCATATCATAAAATATGATTTAACTATGCAATCACAAACAGCATTAGAAGATAACACAAGAAATTAAAAAGAAATTTTTTGAAAGAAGTCAAAGAAGGAAAGAAAGAATCAACTATTCATCAACTATGACACTCTGAGGCTTCTTATTACACTGTTGAACCAATAAATACCAAGAATATTTATCTATAATACTAGCATCATATCTAAAATCTCTTATGTTCACAATGTCTAATGGTACAAGAGGATAGAGTATGTTAATAATCCAGCATATCCTAAATCCAACAACAAGGAAGACTTTATAGAGCATACAGTTCTATAAATTCTATATGAAACTATAATTATGATATGTCTCATATATCATACATATCTAGATTTAAATGAGAAAAATGTCGGAATGCCTTGAGACAGAAAGAAAGAATCTCTGGTCATTGACGACTCGTGATTCCCTTGATTCCCTTCGTGTAGCTCGATCGCTCTATTATTAACATACTTTAAATCTAGATATTCTGAACTTCCATCGTGTATCAAGTAACATACACATTTCATATAATTCTTCATTTTTCAAGACCAGTCCAAACTCCAAGCAATTGAGTTTAGTCAGTTAGTTCAAGAATTCCACTGTAAAGTTGGACCTTAAGCTGTCAGGGAAGTTAATTGTCAAGTCAAATTGCCCTTATGACAGTGTCAAGTCTTGCGAGTCACCGATTTTACATAACGATCACACTATTGCTATTAGATAATTTGTTAGCATATTTTTATATCGAGTTATTGTTATAAATATTAATCTATCTAAAAGGAAGAGCAATGATATTACCGGACACACCAGAGTTTAATAAGAAAAGAATCTTGAGTTATAGTGTGGTTGGAGCTTACTTATTCCTTGGTGGATGTGAATATGGTAATTTACTCTCTATACGAATTTTACCGCAAGTAATAATGTAATGTGTCTACATACATAGTATACACAGTCAGAGAAAGATTTTCTAAATATCCTCAATTATTTGCAGCCGTAATCCTCCCAACTGCTTTAAGCTATTTAAAACAATTGGGAGCAACTGAAGATTATTTGCTGGGCTTTGTTATATCAGGTAAAAATTATTTAATTTTTCAGTAGTCTCAATTTGTCCTTTGTAGGATGGTTAAGTAGACCTTAAATAAATATTGAATAAAACAAATATGAATAATCATAAAATTTAAATGTTCATTTTAATTGAAAAGGTTACAGTTTTACTGCTGCCTTTGCTGGACTAATCGGTGGTCGACTCTGTGACATCAATAATGCTTACACTAAAAGGATTGCATTTTTTTCGGTCCTCATAATGGCAATTGGAAATATTCAGTATACTTTAGGAATCAGTGTGTGGAATATTCTCGCATCTCGACTTCTTTGTGGTCAGAAATTATAAATTTTACTTTTCATATTTTTAACTTTTAAATAACATAAAGTTATTGAATTTGCAATTTATTCCAATTTGAATAATCAAATATGTTTTTAAACAAAGATTTTTTAAAAATATACAGGATTTGGAACGGCTGCTGGTGCAGGTTAGCTTTATTTGACACATGCTTTTATAACTATTACTTTACTTGATTCTTAAATTACCAAGTATTTTTAAGCATAATTATTTTTTATTATTAAAGCTATGCTTGCGGAAGTTTGTCGAACAACAAAAGTTGAAGAAAGGTACGACTGTTTTAAACTCATTTTTTTAGGAATTATAAATTAAGATTAACTAAAATGTTGAGTTTTTCACAGAACTCCAATATTAGCCATTTGCAATGCAACAAGACAATTGGGAATATTAATTGGTCCTGCATTCCAAATTCTACTCTCCACAATTCATTTCAAGATTGGATGGTATGAAATTACTCCGTTGAACGCACCAGGTTTTGATTATTTCCTCTCATTAAATTTTTTGTTTTCTTCATATCTATCTGAATGTGCGAGTGAATACTGTCATTATGTATATTAAACTGAAGTAAACAAATGTTTTTTTATTTTTAGGTTTACTCATGGCTATATTTTGGGGGATTTTCTGCCTTCTTTTGCATTGTTTCTTTTACAACTTGTCAGCCGAAGTTGCTGAAATGAGAAAAATAAAACTTACGAGAACAATGTTAGATCAATCAATTCCTGGTATTTTTACATCATAATCGTATTTTATACATAAAAAGTGTATTTGTGTAATATTATGACTTGCTAAATATCTTAGGAGTAAAATTTTGTTTTGTGAAATAGACAATTCGGTGAAATCATATTCAGGCCAATCCACGCAGTATTATGGAAGTATTGAAGACCATTCCTCTGCACGTCCAGCAGCTAATCCGATTCCGGTAGAAGCTGAGAATGCGAACAGAAACAGAAAGAAAAGCATAAGCGATCGCATATTTAGCAGTTTGGCCCAATCTGGCCAAAGGAGTCATAATGTTGGGGAAGTTGGATTAATGGCTAGTGGAATGGCTTCGACATCACTTCCGAAAAGCTATATGGAGGGTTAGGATCTTTTGTGCAATATTATTTAATCAAAGAATAACTTACTTAATTTATATTACATTATGAAAAATGTAAATGTTTATTTATTCCAAAAAGCTAATTTATTTTACCAGAGTTTTGCAAAGACACTTTTGTACTTCTATTGGGCATGGTTTTTACTTTGTTTTTCTGCCAAGTTGGAATCGAAGTAATTTAAATTTACTTAAAATTATTTTCTTTTCTTTCTATAAACTTTAAATTATTTTCGTCTATTAATAATATAATAAACAATATTAAAACAATCTTTCTTTAAATGAGATCACGAGGAAAATTATTGATTTTCTGTTTTAGTCAGTAATCCCGATTGTTATGATCAAACTGGGATACACTCGTGAATTTCAATTCAGTTTAGTGTACATGGCTGGAGGAGTCTTGGCTCTTGTGAATTTTTTTGGTGCTGCACTTATGAGTCGATATTTCCGCGACACTACAATGAACTTTATTGGATGGTAAGTGTAAAAAATGTTTATAATCCTATAATAAATCAGGCCATTAAAATATATTATTAAAATATACTTAATTATTAAAATATTTATTTAATATTTAAGGTTTCTTATGATCTCAGCTCAAATCTGGCTAATGGTTTTCATTCCTACATTCAATGAAGGTATATCCTTATTAAATTAATAAATATTTCTAACATAAGTCAATATTATATTATGTACAATAAAAGTATTTTACACATTTAATCAAGAATGCATAATTAATTAATTAATTATGTGAACTTAATTTTAAACACACCTAAAAAAATAACTTTTTTTTTAGAAAACTCAATGGATATTGTGCTTTTCATGACTGGAATTGTGATTTTGTTTTTTGGTTATCCTATTGCTTCTGTGGCCAATACTGGTCTCTTTGCAAAATCTATGAGTGACGACGCACAAGGTTTGTAGTACAAAATCATGGCTATTATTGTTACTTATTAGTATTCAAAATGCATTAAAGTTGATTGATGTTTTAATCATTTTAATCATTAAATATAGGTTTGGGTCAAGGGCTTAGAAGAGTTGCATCTTATGTCGGATTGATCCTTGGTCCATTATGGGCGACTTCAACAATAAACCAATATCCTATTATTTTTCTTACCATCCCCTGTGTCATCATATTAATTCACGGGGTAAAACAAAATTACTATTGACCTTAAGACTTTATAAAATCTTAACAATGAATTATTTGCTTAAGACAAAAATATAATTTTATTATTATCTTCTTTATAGATGATGTTCGCTGCAAGTTACAAAAATTTAAGAAAACTTGAAAATCAAAGTCGCCGGTCTTCTGAGTTCTCAAATATGCATGATGAAGAGTCAAGATCGCTGTTTGGTCACTAATTTTGATATTTGATTCATTAACGCACAAATATACTGTGATTTAAATTTTTAGTTATTAATGCGGAGAACGCTATTATTTATAATAAAATTGTTGACACAAGTGAAAATGTATATTTTATAAATATTATTAGAAAACTGCTATAGCATTTTTCATTTAATTTAACCAACGCCCCTCAAGTGCATTATTAAAAATCCTCATTCGGAGCCAATGAGTATTTCTTATTATGTTATTAAGTAGCCCCGAATGAGCATTTACAATCATTTATGACCTGGGCGGTGGTCAAATTAATTTTAATTAATATTAATTTGTTACACATTCATAACTGCTTATGTGTTAATTTCTAATATTAAATAACTTTATACTAATGATTTAATACAATAATACAAAATGAAAATATCGGGACATGTGTATTTAATCTTAAGATGCTGCAAAATACACACAAAAATCGTGCAATAAAATAATTAAAATTTGACATAATCAATATGGTATTCTAAAACTAACAACGGTGACGACACCGTTGATTTCTTCCTCCATTATTAAGTGTGTGACGTCCAATCCATGAATTTTGCCTTCCACTTCCTCCGCCATTCGATCCTCTGTAATGACCTCTTGAGCCTCCATTATTGTTGTTATGTCGCATCTGTTGATGACCGCCGCCTCTATGACCAACAGTATTCCCAGCTAATGCTGCACTGATCATTGAGCCGTACTGCTGGTTTCTTGATCCCTTTTTAATAATTAATAGATATGCATTTATTCTTTCGACCATGCAACCCCATTGATAGCATTGCATCTTGGGAGCAAATTGACCACTATTGGTCCCAACTCTCATGGGCATTATTAGGTATGGACCAATTGACCATCATTCGTTTCCGCTTATCATTGTCTTTAGTTTTTTTTAACCTTTCAATAATATTTTAACATCTTTATTAGTTTAGAAAAAAAATATATTTACACTTACCCTAAAAGCTTCTGCTGCTTGGCTTTTAGTGACAGGAACAGTGAACGCATTGACAAATTGAGAAGTTGTAGAAATTTGATTTTGATAATCTCTTCCAACTGCAGCAGCAACAGCGCTTTGAGCTGACCACAGGGCGACGTTCTAAGCATGTACAAGCATTTACTTACGATTAATTGGATCGATTAATTTATTGGAATACAGTGAATTAAAATAATAATTAAGTACCTCATTGTTATTAATGGATTGAACAGCAGCTCTTCCTGCAGCTTGACCTGCTGGTCCGGATCCGTAACCGGGAGCGTATCCCCCTAATCCACCGCTTCCATGACCAAATCCTCGTTTTACCCTTATGTTACTTGATGCATCTAAAGAATGCAATAATTTTTATTGTAAACTTTTAAAAAAGTAATTTAATTTATTTATGCAAAATTCAAATTACTCAACGAACAAGAGAATCCAAGAAGGAACGTTAAAATCCTTAGTAGCATTTTACAACTGCGGGCTAATTTGCCAGTTGATTCAATTGTAATGACATTTTCTTACTTTGTGTTTCTTATTTGATTTTAGATCCTATGCGTATGTAATTTGTTAGATGAGAATCACTTGCTTCAACTCTTTAACCAATGAAATGTATTTTCTAGCAATCATCTATTTTACTAGTTTTAGAAGTAGGAAGTTAACTTTTAGAATAACAGTTTAATGATGTAACATACAAAATAGATTTTCTAAGCAAGTTTAATCAAAGTATAAAGTTAAAATCCCTTATAAAAAGAATTCTTCAAATGTCATCGTAAAATAAAGAGGTTTCAAATAAATGGGTTTAGTGTCTCAGTATACCCAGTATGAGG
Organism: Neelides sp. FZ-2019; assembly: GCA_009869795.1. NCBI lineage: Eukaryota > Metazoa > Arthropoda > Collembola > Neelipleona > Neelidae > Neelides > Neelides sp. FZ-2019. Next base: position 103,741 of record VJMY01000092.1, read on the forward strand.
TGGTTTTATTTCTTGTGTATAGGAAATAAATAAAGCAATTATAAAAGAACCGAGGTTGAATAAAAGTGGCTTTAAATGAAGAACTCTTTTGTTCTATCGGAAGCTCGAGAAAGTAATTTTGGCACCCAAGAAGAACGAACACCTTAATTGTTTCAATGTGTTTTATAAAGATTTGCAAATTCACACAGTTCAGCATCAATTAACGACACATGGAAGTCCTATAGTCTACCTAATTCATTATAAAATTATAAATGCCAGTGAAGGCTTTTAGTTTTAAACTAAATAATTGCATCTCTCATTGTATTTACCTTTTACAGAGTCACATGCTGACAAGGAAAAATATTAATATAATTTAATCATTACCTACCTATTGTATAAGAATAACAATATTACACAAGACAAGAGCTAAATTGTTAAAAATGAGAGCTTCAATTTAGCCAGATTGAGTTAAGGAATATAAAGGGAACAATTTAGATCTAAATTTTATATTTACAAAATGAACTTAATTCAAAATTATTTAATTATTAGAATTATTTTAATGGTATTTTGCATTTTGACTTTATATTTACTCATTCCAATATCAATAATAATATTATGGATTCCACTTATTTTTGTCAGAAAAACTATTATAATTTTGAAAGTATTTTTGAGACCAGACTTGGTATGCATGTTAAATCCAAGGAGTGTTTTGTTAGCTGTTGACAATTTAAGTGATCATCCCCATTCCACGTTATTAACCTCCTTTGATCTCGAAGGTCCATTTAATCTCGAAAAATTCCAAGAAAACTTTCATGAAAAAGTGATTGAATCAAAAGACATAAATGGAAATCTCAATTATCCTCAATTGACTCAATTTTACACCAATTGGCTCGGATTTCAATTTTGGAAGAAAGATGAAAACTTTGCCATCTCAAACCATGTGAGATATTTTGACCCACCTTTGTATTTATTAAACAAAGAAGCAGAAGGAATTGACGAAGAATCAAAACATTTGAGAATCATGGCTTACATTGAGAAACTTTTTTATCCTGAATGTAGGAGTCCATGGGAGCTTTTAATTCTCCCATCCTCACCTTTATCGCATCTCAATGAAAGTTGCCAAGAACAAAGAAAAACGAGAGTGATTTTCAAATGGCATCATGGTTTATGTGATGGATATTCTGTTTTAAAAATTATCCTCACTTGGTCTACTAATAAGCCCATTCAAAAGTTTCCTAAAAGAAATTTGTCCATGATAACCGCAAGTTCAATTGTGAGAAGTGCATTTGCTTTTATTGTTGCTCCTGTTTTTATAAGCCTTCAGTTGATCAATTCGCTCGACAGGAATACCTGGCACATTCCTGAAAAAGAATTAACCAAAGAATGGAATGTTGGAAGTTCTTCAAATATTCCTATTGATTTAATAAGACAAATTAAAAATCATGCCGGTGTTGGATTTACGTCGGTTTTAATGGCAGCAATTGGACAAGGACTTAAAAAATATTTGTTGAAATATTCTGAATCTAATTTGCTCAAAAAGCAAATTCATGTCGTTCTTGGACTTCCCTGGCCAAATCACCCAAATATTCTTTGTAATAATTGGTAAAAATAAAAAATTGAAATCATTATCATATATCATCTATATATCAGTTTACGATAAAAGATGAATATGAAATAATAGTAAATTTTATTTTAAAAAGGACTTTTGGGTATATTAAGCTGCCAATAAAAGAGGGATCATTCATAGAAGCAATGAAAGCATGTGAAACGAAATTTGAAAAGTTAAAATCTTCGCTAATGCCTGTTTTCAATTACGCAATGCTTTCCCTTCTTGGTTTCCTCCCCAATTGTTTGATAAAACATTGTAAGAATTTGGTTGCGACTGCCATTGTTTCTATTGTGCCTGGACCGGAAGAAGCATTATTATTTCTCGACGGGGAATGGGAATTGAAAATGAAAAATATCTTCTTTTGGGGCGGTCTGACGAGAGGGAATTTAGGTATTTGATCTTTTTGCAAATTGCTAGCTTTGTAATAATTCTTAATAATGATTTACTAACAAGTCTAATATATAACCCTTTCTGTTTTCAGGAATTGGAATCTTTATATTTAGCTACAATGAAAACTTGAAGATAGTCTTAAGCATTGACAAAGGAATAATTCCAATAAAAGAAAAAATTGATGAACTATTGGAACAAATTATAATTGAATTAAAGTGCGTTGATGAATTTAGTGTATGAATTAATGTTAATTATATTGAATATATTTAATTGAATGTATTAAACTTTTTTATTAATTAATTTGCAATGTTTAGTACAATTACAAATTATAAACTTGTGTTTAGGTAGGTATTAATAAAGTTAATTTATATATGAAAATGAATAATAGGTAATGGATTAACAGGAGCTAATCAGTTAATAAATTAATCAATCACAAATAACTTTAATGGAATAAATCATTTCTCAGATCTTTGTTTGAAAATGACTTTAAATGGTCGCGGTGGGCAAATAGGACCTGGTATTGGTTCAGTCGATGGGTGAGGATCAGCAGGATCAGGAAGGATAGAAAAGGTCTGAAGGATTCCACAAAGAAACAAAAAGAGTTCATCTCTGGCCAAGTTTTCTCCAATGCAAACTCTCTTTCCAGTGGAAAATGGCATATAAGCATCCGGCTTCACAATGCTCTTCTTATCCGAACTTAGAAACCTTTCTGGATTGAATTCTTGAGGTGAAGGGAAGTTAATTGGGTCGTAGTGAACAGCGTAGAGATTGAGCAAAATCATTGTTTCCTTTGGTATAAAGAACCCATTGAATTCAACGTCTTCAATTGTGTTGTGCCAAACGTCAAGAGGGATCAAAGAGGAAAGCCGCATTATTTCCATCAGAGTTGCTTCCGTGCATGGCATCCTATTCAAATAAATTTTACTTCTTCATAAATCATTGTATGTAGATAAATGAAAATTAAAACACAAGAATTTGAATTTATATACATATTCTTCTTACAATAAGCGGTCTGAAAGAGAGGGAAGTCGAGATTTCCCAATTACTTCATCAATTTCCATTTGAACTTTCTTCTGCCATATTGCGTTCTCGGCCAATGACAAATAGAGCATTGCCCATGATAAAGTATGACTTGTCGTCTCAGAACTCGCAAAAAATAAGTCCAAGAGAACCATTTTCATTGATTCCTCTACAAAAAATTCATTCATTCTTAATTATTCATTTATGCATTAAAAACATTTGTCTTACCACTCAGCAAAATTGTATTCTAAATTTATTCTACATACGTCGTTATTATATCTTCCTTTTAAGAATACATAGAAGATATTTATAGCGAACAAAATTCACATCGCATTTATTTTATACTACTAGACGATTTCTCATTGCGTGAATATTCTCATGCATATTTAGTGGTGTAAAAATTACCTCCCATTTCCTTATAAAAACTAGATTTCGGGTCTTTAGTTCTATAGATTTCATCAATGTAAACGTCGATAAAATCTCTGGGATTGTTTTCAACAAAGCTCGCTTTGTGCTCATCGATAAACTTCTGAAGAAACTTCAAAGTCACAGGGATGTCACTCATAAATAATGTATAGCCGCTCCACTCTGGAGCCAAGCGTGTGAGCCAAGGCATGAAAAGTGCAGCTGGGCTTGGATCTGCCATTAATCTTTAAATTATAGAAATTATGAACAAAATAATTAAATTTTAATTCCTTAATAATAATAATTGTCTGAAAGGAAATAAATAAAATTCCCACTCTGTCATCATTTTGATAAGTTCTTGTAATTGAGGATCCTCTTGGGAATGCCGAGCGCCTGCCAACATTGTCCATAGAGCATTTATCACGGCCGTGTTAAAACGATTCGTTGTGGCTGTTGGGTGTCCTGATTCTTTTTTCAATCTGTCTATCAACTCCACGACCTCTTCATTTATGAGACTCTCTTGTGATTGTTTCCCAAAGCCAAAATCCCTCAAGTTTCTCAAACAAAATCTCCTTTGTTCACTCCACATTTGACCTTCTGTAAAAATGATTCCTGTAAACAAAAACAATAAAGAAAGGTTTCATTATTAAATTGTTACCCTTCAATGACTTAATTAGGTTTTAATTTAGAAATTAAATTTTAATAAAAATGCTCTATTTTACCTTTCGCTATTCCTCCACTTCTATCGAGAGTTGATCTGAGCTTCGGACGACCACTGAATGCATTCATGTTTAGAGCCTCTTTTATCAATTTATAATCATTAATTACAACCGATCTATAAGATTGAATGAAATAAAATCAACATTTTGTACACTAATATTCATAATGATCGATGAAATTATAGTAGAATTTAAACCTGAAACTTCCAAAATCACAAGAAAATATTGGCCCATAAATCTCAGCCCATTTTACAAGTGTCTTTTGGGGCAATTCCTCAAATAAATGCAAGTGGCCAATTAAAGGAAGTCCCCATGGTCCTATTAGCAGAAGTGAATTACTTTTCTCGAGTATTTTTCATTTCATAACATTAACGAGTTATGGTGTCAAGTATGTACTAATTTTATTACTAATCATTCAAAATTATACGCTTACCTGGAGGATACCGTTGAGGTCTTTTTTGGTCAAGTAAATAAATGAAAATTAGTATAACGAGAAAAATTGACAGCACGAACAACACCATGATAGTATATAATAGTGTACAATCCAAATTCAGTTATGTAAATGAAACCAATTCTTCTAAGAAATATATTTAATAGGTGGAATTTAAAGTTTCTTATATTTTAATTTATAAAACTCAAGAGGAAAACAAGCTAAATTAACATTGATTAGTAATTTAACTACTACAGAATTGCCAACTTTTCAATTTTAGCTGACTCAAGAAACTTCAAAAATACCCAATGGTTTTCAAGTGCAAATGGCCTTGGTGTCCGCCGGTGTTTTGTATCAGATTTAAAGGTGAAATAGTATACTAAACTATTGCAAGTACCTTCCTACACAAATGGACAGGAACTTGCTCTCTTTATGTAAAGGAAGATATTATTATTGTAAGTGTAGGTATATTGATACCATGCTTTGTGGTTTTGCAACTTAGCAAGTAAACTATGTAATGTAATTAAATGAATGCAGCGTGAGTTTTACTCAAAGTCAGTGGAAGATTGCATTAACTTTACATATTAGCCACATTCTTTATTAGTAACATATACTTTAATCTAACGATAAGTGTGAACCATAAACCATAAAGAACATCAATAATGTCGTTGGTAATTAAAGCTTAATATTTATTACACTTTTTATTTAATATTAACCAATTTAAAATCTTAGAAACCATACTGTAGATGCTATTATATATCTATAATATTAATTCTTTCATTTAAGTATGATTTGATAATTTAAATAGTTTTTTTTTATCAAATATGCAAAAATAAAATGTATTGTGTTAATGATTTAAGTGGATATATACAAGATTCCAACATATATTAAAAGATCATTCGTGGTGTATTGTACTTAAGAATTTTAAAATCTTTCTTTGAGTAAAAGATAATGAGGTCTTGGCATAAGAACCCAGCTTGAAGTTGGCTCAATCGTTGGATTAGGATGATCTGGATGAACATGGAAAGAGAATTTCTGAATTAAAGAAGTTAAAAACAAGAAAAGTTCAATATTCGCCATGAGTTTCCCAATGCAATTTCTGTTCCCCACACTAAAAGGAATGAACGGTTCGTGCGTCACTAATGTTTTCCCATCTTCTTCGAGGAATCTTTCAGGTCTGAACACTTCAGGATCGCCCCAGTAATCCACATCATAGTGGCAACCATAAATGTTGTAAATGGCCATTGTGTCTTTAGGTATCTGGTAATTCAGTAAGTTTATATCCTATAACATTAAAGTGTAAATAAATACCTACGTCATTATTTGAGAAACTATTTCAATCCTTTACACATTTCATTGAATTTATATTCAAAATCAAACCGTACATTTAAGATGTTCCTGAAAAGTCCTAGTGGAACTATGCAAGCCATTCTGTAAAATCAATTTTCAAGGTTTTTACTATCTAATTTTACATTAAGAAATTTTGAATATTAACCATTATTGATAGTAATATTAGCGAATTAAAAGCTACCGTAGTGTTTCGGAAATGACTGCTTCACTGTAAGGCATGTTGGCCATATCTTCCAATGTTGGAAGTCGTGAATTTCCGACAAAATAGTCAATTTCATCTTGTAACTTTTTTTGAATGTCTTGGTGTAATGCAAGGTATAAACATGCCCAAGATAGTGTCGTAGATGATGTTTCACTTCCAGCAACAAATAGATCTTAAAAAAGCATTAATTATATACAGGGTCCCAAATTAGTAACGATAAGGGATCTACAGCCCAAACTACAAATTTCACAATAATGTGCTATACATTATTCGAGAGAGCATCAAAGTTACATCAAAAATATAAGTATCATTAAAAAATACGATAGTTTTATTTTAAAATGAAAATTCATAAAAAGATGAAATATTGTAATTGTTGCTTTGTTGGTTTCAAAGAGCAGCTTTATGGCAGGAACTCCTTTTGTTTTTCCATCTCTCCAGACAAATGCACTTATTCGATTTAGGAGGAGATTTTCTTTATTGTCGTTTAAGACTCAATTAAAGTTATTTAATATCGTATAAATAACTTTATAATAAGTTGAGATAATAAAATAAACTTTTGAACAATTTTAAACCAGAGTTTAAACTTAAAAATGAATTTTTTCAAATTACCCTCCTAAAATATTTAAATGAAAATGCTTTTAAATGAAACTTGTTTTTAATGTGACTTTTGATGCTCTTTCAAATAGTTTATAGCACATTATTGTGACATTGTAGTTTTGGCTGTAGACCATAAATGCATAGTTTTTAATTGTTTTTAAAGTTACCTAATAGAGTTGTTCTAAGTGAGATACCTGTAAATAAAAATAGTTTTCATTATATTATATAAATTAGAAAGATTAATTGAAATATTCAAAATACCGCCTGAATCTTTATAAAAACTTGAATCTGTATTTTGCGTCTTTTGAATTTTTTCGAGATATAAATCAATGAAATCTTTTGTCGCTCTTTCATTCGTTTTGTTCTTGTGCTCATCTATGGGCTCTTGTAAGAATTTCAAGATACGATCCTATTATTGAAGCATTCAAATAATATAATTTTGTTTTTCGATTCATGTGTTAAAATCAGCACCAATTTATAAGGAATGACAAATTAAATCTTACCAAATCTTTGTTCATTTTCGTATAGCCGATAACGTTTGGAAAATTTCTTGCCATCCAAGGATAAAATAGCCCGATAGAAGAAAACCCATCGTATTTTTCTATATTCCTGTGTAAATGAATGTTTTAGAAGATAACTGAACAACTAATTAATTCATAATTACTATTAATTAAGAGTGTAAAACTTACGTTGTAACATGATTTAAGATATTTAATAAACGTTCATCATCTATTTTATGTCTTTTGCTGGTCAAGTAATTCAACAATACGTTTAAAGCAGACATGTTGAAGCGAACCCTTGTAGAAAACGGCTTTCCAACTTCCAATTTCATACTGTCAATGAGATCTTTTACTTCTTCCTGAATTACATATTCCATTGATCTTTTACCAACTCCGAGATCTTTAAGATTTTTCACTAAAGTAGTCGACACATGATAAGTTAGATATTAAATTAAATTCAATAAATGATTTAATTGTCAATTTAAATTCTCACCTGTGAATTTTCGCTGCTCTATCCAATCTTTCCCATCCGAAAAAAGAATGCCTTAATATATATTTTTTATATTAATATTTTGACGTTTTTTAAATAACCTTAATTGGTCAAATGTAATGCATGTATTTATTAATGAATTTTATCATGTCGTTGAGTAGTACCGTATCGCTTTGTTCCATTTTTAATTCCGCTTCTATCGCAAAATGCTTGAATATTTGGCCTTCCAGACAATTCTATCTTTTTCAATGCAGTTTTAATTACCTCATGATCATTTATGACCACCGCCCTTTATAAAATAAGAATTTTAAAGTTAATAATAATGTTTATTCTTAAAATTATAAATTACTTTATTATAATTAGACTTTGCTATAGGTAGAGCTATATTTAAAGAAAATTTTACTTACGGAAATGCGCCAAAATCAATAGCAAAAACTGGACCATATTGTTTTCTCCATTTCATAAATGTTTTGGGAGGCATCGATCCCAACAAAGGCAAGTGGCCAAGAATTGGAAGGCCCCATGGACCTTTGTTAGGAATATTAAAACAATCAGTTATTTTTAAAATAAATATATTATTATTATTTTGCTTATTTTTAAAGACCTTTTGGATAATTTTTGGGTTTTGTTTGCCAGTAAAAAATCAAGAATAGAGCTAAAACGGTATTCATAAGACCCAAAAGAAACAAATCCATTATTTTAATTTGAAATCTTCAATGAATGTGGATAAAATAACTTGAAATAACTTGCTTTTAATAACTTGAAAGTGTTTAAAGAGAAAATTTTTTTTAATTAAAATTGACTTATAATAGTTTTTAATTCTATAAATTACTATACTTTTACTCTTTATGTTTAGTATAAATTTAGGAGTGATCGCTGAAGTAAAGAAAAATTTGTTTAAATAGAATTCACACAAAACTTAAATGCGTAGAGTCCCTATACCTTATTGGCGTTGGTTCGGGGAAATGATTAACAAAAAACAGTAATGCATTCGATTATTTAAATAATAATGTTTAATTCATTGAACAACGATAAATATTTTAATAGTATTAATACCTACTCAAATTCAGCTTTTATTAAACCAGTTTGATCATAGAATAATATTGAAATTGTTTTTATTACATTTTTAGACCGTTTGATTTTCAACATTATTTATCAATTGTGTAAATTCATATCCATTAAATAAATATCCTGATTCGAAAAGGGTTAAAGGGACAAAGCTAATAAACTTGGATTTAAATATTATTACAAATCTTTAAGTTTTTATTTCTTTTTTTAAAATCATCCAAGACTGCATTACTAATAAATAAAGTTTGTTAACATTATTAATTGTAAATGATACATAAAATAAGCAATGTAGTTAAGTATTTAAGCAATGTTAACACAATAAATAGTTAAATTAATTGATAAAATCTCATTTTTTAGAAAGATCAAGGATCACATAAATCATTTTCAGTGTTTATAATTATAATATTGTGACATGATCTTGATTTTTTGCAAAATGCTCAGCAATTTGAAATTCAAATTCATTTCATTCTATCTTTAAGGTTAATAAAATGATTTTGTGGAAGTAAAACAGTTCCAAGTGATGGATTCATATAATCAGGATTCGGATTTGAAGGATCAGGAGTGACTACAAACCGTTGAAACAAACCAGTGAGAAAAAGAAACAACTCATCTTTTGCAAGACTTTCCCCGAGACAACTTCGCTTTCCAACTATGAACATACAAATATTGAATATTTAACGACTGGCCATTTTCTATTTTATCAATTTTTTAGTTAATTAAGAAATTAACTTGCCTGAAAATGCCATGAAGGAGTCGCTTCGAACAACTGATTTTTCATCTGGTGAAAGGAAACGTTCAGGTCGAAAGTTTTTCGGATCGCCCCAAATCTCTTCGCTGTGATGGACAGCATACAAATTGGAAATGATGATTGTATTCTTTGGAATAGTAAATTCGTGTAACTTGACTGTCTCTTCAGTTCTGTGAAAGAGGTTGAGTGGGACGAGTGAAGAAAAACGCATTATTTCATAAATTGTAGCCTCAGTATAAGGCATTGAAGGTCTATCTGCAAGACTTGGAAGCCTTGAGTTCCCCACAACTGCATCAATTTCTGCGTGCAACTTTCTTTGTTTTTCTTTAAATAAAAACAAAAATCAGATCAAAAGTTAAAAGTACTACTTAAATAAATAAAGCAATCAGGTAAACATACCAGGAAAAATGGCTAACAGTAAAAACGACCAAATGAGAGTTGAAGAAGTTGTTTCCGAACCCGCAACAAACAAATCAGTTATAGAGAAAATGGCAGATTGATCTAAAAGTTTAATGAAAAGTTCTTAAATGTTAAAAGTAACAGAACTTAATGTAATGAGATCAAAATATAATGAAACTATAACTATCTACTTAAATGTAAGAATTAATAAATACTAAGGTGGTATAAGCGAATATTGAAAAATTAGAATTTTTATTATTACATCCTAATTTATCAAAGAAAACCGAATTTTGGTCTGTTGTCTTTTTAATGTTGTCAATATACACATCTATGAAATCTCTTGGTTCATCTACAACATGTGTGCGTTTATGTTCTTCAAAATGTTTAGTAATGAAATCAACTGTGTCGCCTATCATTTTTATTGCATGGTTCAAGCCACTGAAACAACGGAATGATATTATCCTCATAATTAATAACCATTCATAATTAAAATTAGCAAAATTATATATTTCGAAAATAATTCTTTTATGACAATACATATGTTTATCATTTCAAGATACCTCAACTCTGGAGATATTCTGTTCATCCATGGAACAAACAAATGAATCTTATTTTTATCGGTAACCAACCTGCGATTTGCGGCAAAAAAATATTTTTGATAAATTTATATAAATTTCGTCTTATTAAAGAATTAATGTGTTATTTATATTATTGAATACTTTATAAATAGTATAGTAATATAAATAATATGATGATTATTTGTTATGTATAACTGAAGATTACTTTGTTATAGTCGTTACAACTTCAGTCAAACCAGGATCATCAAGTTTGAATCTGTCTCCAGCAACTTTGTGAATAATTAATTAAACATTATGTATTAAGTAAAAATTGTTTTGATGTATTATCTATATTATTACTAAAACTGACCAATTGCCCATAAAACATTAAGAACAGAAGCATTGAATCTATTATTTGTTGCAATTGGGCCTTTTTCTTTATTGAAAGCGTCAATGAGATCAACGAGCTCTTGATGCATAATTGTTTCCATTGAATTCTTTCCGAATCCAAAATCTCGTAAATGTCTCATTGAAAATCTTCTATTTTCAGCCCACAAATGTCCATCGCTAAATACAATTCCTTAAATAAATATCATTAAAAAGATAGTTTTTGAAACTATATGCAAACCGTTTTTATTATATATTTAATTCAATGTATTTAATTTTTGCTTATTAATGTATACCTCCGTCTCCTCGTTTAGCTATTACATCGAATCCAGGTCTTCCGGAATAGTTTTTTTCTTTGAAAGTTTCTCTTATAGTTTTTGGATCAGAAAGTATAACGCATCTAAAAAAGAACACAAATTAAATATCAAAATATTTATGATATATAAACCATTATTCATTTTATTCAAAATTATACTACGGCATGACTATTACCTCCATGTTCCAATTTGAATGGAGAATATAGGACCGTAAGTTTTAGAATATTCCTGCAACTTTTTATGGCTGTTAATCCCCAGGAATGGAATGCTGCCGACCAAAGGTAGCCCAAGTGGTCCTATAATAAACCATAAATTTTGATTTCAAATTAAATATATTTAAATACATTAAAAGAATAATAGTTTAATATACAAACAGAGCTTAAAATTAATAGAGTAGGTCATAAAAGTATTAAAATTATTATTTTTTACCCGGTGGAAGATATTTTAATCTTCTCTGAAACCAGTGGTATAAAATAAGAATAAGTATAAATGATACAACAATTTCAACGTAAGGAAGCATAATACAACTTTAGTTAAAAACTGAAAATCAAATCCCAATGTAATTCCAATAAAGTAATATATTTGTAAGTATTCAAGCTTTGAATAAGACTGATATTATGAAGTTGAATTTTAGGAAGGTGGTCAGAAAATCAAGGTTATTAGGAGGAGTAGAACAATTATGTGGCCTTTCTTTGACTCTATATACGCTTGTTTTTATAAGGAACATTATTATGCTTTTATTGAGTATTCACAAGATTCATTTCATATTATTATATAATAGCATAGGCAATACTTTGTTATTGATGTTTATATATAATATATTTAAAATTTTATTTTTGTAAAATCCAATATAAAAATGTTCACCTTGGTATCTCTACCTACATGTCAACTACGGATACAATACAATACATTTATGCATGTATTAATGCATGGTTTTTTACATTGTAATTTCTAATATATGCTTAATTACATAATATATTATAGGTAGGTATATTTATGCATCCCTGTAAATGAGATTTACTGTTTTTGGTACTTATTTACAAATTGTCAATCAAAGGCTAACAAAAAGGCTAACGAATTATTTGACTAAAATTAAAAGTAAATGAATAAACTGATAGAATACCCTAAAAGTATAAAGTGATTTATAAATGTAGGATTTAAAAATCAATATTTCACATTCCTTGACCTTCTCATTTCATTCAATATTAAAATATTAATAAGGTTAAGATGATGCGAATTTGAGATCACGACATAATTTCATTTAGATTTTAATTTAAGGCTTTATTTGTACAAGAATCAAATGATCAATAACTTGAATCATTTATAACTCTATAAGCAATAAATAAAATTCATTATTTGGTTATGGAATGGAATAAATTGATTCACTCAACTGACCAGGAATTTACATTAGATATAATAATACATGTAGGTATTCAATATTCTTGTAGGTGTACTTATACATTCGAAGAACTCCAATAAAAGCTCTAGTTCAATATTATGACTGAAATTACCGAAGTTTAAGAAATTCAAATCATAGACATTAACATTGAATGCGAATTTGTAAGTAATTTAATTAAAAAATATATAGGTATATGACTCATGTATCTGTGAAACATTAAACTCAAATACTGTCTCTGCAAAACAAAAGTTAAAATATATTTTTCATCAAATACCTAAATGGAATTGAATTTATTATAGATTACATTTCTCTTTGATTGTGTGCGAATCTGAACCATCGTTTGGTTCAACATAGTTTAACAGCCCATAAATAAACAATTTGTCAATTGAGCTCAGCAATCCGATCAAAATGAAAATCAAGAACATGACACAAAAGCGGCGAGTGTCATGGGTTGTATTATTCCTTCAATGTATGCTAGATTCTATTAAAAAGTTCAGTTCTATAAAAAAATTTCACTAAACTACTTATATTTAAACTTAGGGGAATAAAATGTATTTTAAAGTTTTATTTCCTTATGCTCTTATATTTTTTGGCTCTTCAACAGCTATATTTTCCGCAATTATGGGATTTGGAGGAATGAATTTTATCATCGATGAAATACTCAAGCTTGTAAGAAATCTTCATAAGCATTTCCCTTATTATTTGACGCTCTGATTGTAAAAATTGTTAATATCTGTTTTAAGGCGCTTCGCTTGGTTCCCGACACTCATACATTTGATGTATGGGTCGATGTTCCAATCCCAATGTACTACAAGTTTCACTTTTTCAATATCACCACAAAGATTCGAGACATTTCAACTGGAAAGAAAATTACTGTAAATGAAATGGGACCATACACGTACTTGTAAGTTTGTTTGAGTGAGAGCTTTAACACCAACTACACAAACTAAATGCATAAAAATAATTTGATTCTTATCTGAAAAATTGCATTTAAATAATAACATCATCTTTAATTGACTAAATTTTAAACATTCTAGAATGGACGTTTGGAAATATGATATCAATGAAACTGCGGACTTGACTCTTGAATACAGAATGAGACACGTTTACAACTTTGTTCCGGAGCTTTCTAAAGGAAGTGAAGACGACATCATCACTTTTATAAATTTGCCATATCTGGTTTAATCACACGATATTTATAATATTAATATTCAATATTCAAAAATGATTCTTTATATGCAAATATTACACACTTATATATCATATGGTTTCATATCGCAAGGAAAGTTAACTATTTGTTTGTCAACATTAGGCCGTTGCTTCATTAGCACATGGATTTTCAGATGACCCACTCACACTCGAATTTCTTGATAATATGCTTGTGAAAAGGAACGAAACTCTGTTGAAGACTGCGACTGTGAGGGAGATTGTCTTTGATGGGATATCAATTCAAACTTACCTTGATATGCTAAATGACCCGATCGTGTCAGCTGCTACTGAAGGTTCTGGGTTTAAAATTCCAGCTTCTATGGCTGATGGAAGGTTTGGAATTCTTAAAGGGGTTAGTAGCATAAAATAAAGTCATGAAATATCAATGTAATTTATGTAATTTTATATATGAATTTTAAAATTTCTATTTATTGTAACAAATAGCAAAACAATACTCACAATGGACTCTGGGAAATTAAGGTATCAAAATCCAAGCTATAGATTATTGAAAAAACATGCTCTACATTCATAAAATGTATAATAGGCTAAAAATCAGATTAATCAGAAAAGTGGGCTGACGATGACAATTTAATAAATATTTTTTATCATTTATTAATATAACTATTTATTTGAAAATACTAATAATAATAGTAATAATTATAGACAGGAGTTCAAAGCATCTATGAATTTGGGGAAATTGTACGATGGAACAATATGTCCTTTTTGGAAATGTGGAATGGCGACTCGTGCAACAAAATTGGCAAATTAAATCTAATTTTTTAATTAAATAATTTACAAAAATGATAGGTCATGTGAGAATGACATTTTATAGGCGGAACTGATGGGATGCTTCAACGTCCTTTAATTGAAAAGGATACTATTTTAAAATCCTTTTCACCGCAAGTTTGCCGAACAATTCATTTGTCATTCAAAGAAGAGGTATGGACCAAAAATGTTCCTTGTTACCGCTTTGAGGTAATGCACCTGGACCTTTTATCCGTCGACACTTGGGCTGACAAATGGTGTTTTTGCCCTGATAACGACACTTCAATGGAACAATGCACTACGGATGGTCTTTTGCCTTTGGGACCATGCTATGAGGGTTTGAGCATTAATGGATAAATTATTTCATTCCTTTTTAAAAATTCTTATTTGTGTAATTAATTTAGTACGAAATAATAGGTAGAAACTCTTGTTTATAAATTTGCAAAAAATTGATGGGAAGATTAATTATAGGAGCCCCTCTAGTTGGTTCGCTTCCTCACTTTCTTGGAGTGAGAGGATGGATGGCAGATTCGGTCAAAGGCCTATCACCCGATCCGAAGAAGCACATGTCATACATGGACCTTTATCCTAAAACAGGAGCCGCAATTGTCGCAACCGCACGAGTCCAACTCAACATTGAACTTACTCCTTGGTAAAAAATTTTAGTCGAAAAAATATTTGTTAACGGATAAAACATATTGATAAAAGTATTATTCTTAGCATAATCTTTTATATTCATATCTGAACAAGTATCTAATTATTTGCGTGATTGCAGGGATGATATGCCTTCTTTTGTGAATGTCTCTAAAGCTCTTGTTCCTTTTGTCTGGGCTGAACAAGTAGGTTTTAATTTTTTTTAAATTGCCTTCATCTTGTTTATCCTTCATACTTTCATCTTGCTTATATAACTTTATTTAATTAATGTGTACGTCTCATCTCAGGGTGGAGAACTTGATGACTTGCACAGATATGCCATGGCTGCTTCTGCTTACATTTTACTTTTCTGGGACTATGGTAAATACCCCTTTATCCTCTTCGGGCTCTTTCAAGTTTTCTTGGGATTCATGCTCAAAGTCATTTGGAGTAAAAGGAAAAGAGGAGAGTGAGGATCAAATCCCAACTTTAAAGTCAACTTTAAAATCACAACTTATAAGAATATTATACTATATTGTAAATAATGAAATGATCAATAATACCAATGTTTAATACAAATTATTTAATAAAATAACTTTAGATAGAAGTTTAAACATTATCGTTTTATTGGATGAAACAATTAAATGTCAAATATTTTGAATTATTTAATAAGCACTATTAATTAATTCAGTAATTTTAAGAACCTTTGATAGTCAAGTAAATGTTATTTGTATAGTAGTAATACTTCTTATTTGAGATTCTGAAAAGATGGAATTTATGTAATTTAGTAAAATAAAAAATGTTATTTTTAGTCTTTCATATTACATTTATATTTCATTTGAAGCGAGTTCTTTTGCATTTTGCATATTGGTCAGATTATTATACAGATATTCACAATTATACTTTGCCTGTATATGTTTGCATGATGACGATTGAGAAACCTTTAGCCGGTAAGCAAGAACAAGCAATAATTTTGAAAACAATTTTTGCAATCATTTCATCCAGCCAGCAACTCCGTTTTTCAGAAAAGATGCTATACTACTATAAAATGCTTGCAATCTCATAGGTAAGTACAAAAATCTAAGGATAGTAGGGATTTTCCCTACTCTGCCTGGTTGATCTGTTGGGCAATTCCATCGTGTACTTATTTTAATTGACTGTTAAAAGTATATTCACTTGGTGTCCTAAATAGGACAATATTGTGAGTAGGTACTACCTACTACAGAATAAGATACCTCACCGGGATATTATTGTCATCATATCATTCATTACCTCATCACTTACTTCCCTAAAAAGCTAAAGTTGGTACCTTCCATTCAGATAAATGCAGGACTGCAAGGCTCATTCCTTTTTAATTATATTTTTAAGACTTCACGTGTTTCACAGTTAGATCTGTCGCCACTTTATTCTTAAATTCTTAATCATTCATTTAATACAGCATGGTAATGTATAATTAATTTTTAGCGCAATTGTTGAAGGATAATACATGGTTTTTATTGTTTTAATTTTGAAATGAAGAGTGATTTTCTTATCCTTACGAAAGATCTATCATTTGTAATTTTATACGGAAGTCAATTAGGGCAGGCTGAATCCATTTCACAAAATTTATCTAATATTGCGTCATTAGAACACAACTTATCTTGTAAAGCTTTCACATTGAATGAAATCATTAATCTTGTGAGCTAAAAAATATATAATTCATTATGTATCATTACAGTGATTTTTAATAAGTATACAAAATTATTCAATTTATTAAAATTAATTTTGAAATCAACAGGAGGATTTGAGCGAATTACATTGTCCTGTCGTAATTATAACTTCAACAACTGGTGACGGAGAACCACCTGAGAACGCGGATAAATTTTGGAGAAAAATAAGAAGAAAATCTTTAAGCTCGAAATGTTTCTCTTCGCTTAAATTTTCTATATTGGGTATGTCAACATTTTAAGGAGATTAAAATTATGTTTTTATACTATTTAAACTATCCGTATCACAATAATTATATAGGCAGTGATGATTATTACCTGTTAACTACTAATTTAATAAGGTTTGGGAGATACAAATTTCAACAATTTTTGTAATTGTGGGAAGCAAATTCATAAGAGACTGCTGGAACTTGGAGCTCAATCTTTTTATCCTCCTTTTTGGGTTGACGATTCGCAAGGGTAAAATAACAATAAGTAAAAGCAAACAAATTGAAATTTTAATTTTTAACAGATTAGACGATTTAGTTGAAAAGTGGATATCTGAAATTTGGCCATCTCTCAAATTAACAATCGAGCTAGAATCATCACAATCATTAGATACATCAGAGAATAATTTGAGTCATAAAGATAATCAATCTCTCGTCAAGACTGCTCTCGAAAAGACCATTTTTACAATCAAAAATAAATTTACACCAAATACGAACGAAGGAAAAATTCAGAGTTTAGAACATTCGGCTTCTCCTAATATGGACGAAAAGAGTGATAAAAATAAAATGACGCTGCCTCTATGTCCAGCATCTTCATTGAAAATGGAATATTGTGACGAGAAGCCGATTATTGTGGATGAAAAGAATCCTCCGACTCCTTATCCATTAATTGATGACAATGCTGTTTCCGCAAAAATTATTAATGCAAGATTTCTAACAAAGAAAGAATCTGTTAAAACGACGCTTGAAATAACACTACAATTTGTTGTAAGCACATTTTCATTACAAATATAAAAAATTTAGAACTTCATCTACATTTATATTCATTTGAATAATTATATTTTAAGAATTAATTTTTCTGAAGGGTCATTGCATTGAGTTTGAACCTGGAGATGCGCTTGGATTTGTTTGCAAAAACCCTAAAAGCGAAGTGGAATCTTTGATTTCAAGACTTGGATATCAGGAAATTGCATATAAACCATTTAAGATTAAGCTTAAAATTGGAGCAAAGGGAAAAATTCCATTACATTATCCTACTGTTACAACGATTCATGACTGTTTAACCAACTTTTGTGACATTCGATCTGTTCCAAAGAAGGTTGGTTAAATCTTACATAATTTATATTTTTAGTTTCGTTCTTTTATTTTAATTATACTGTTATAATAAAATGAGGTTATTAAAATAAATGAATACAATTTTAGGCATTTCTTCGCACGCTTGCTGAAAATTGTTCAAACGAAGAAGATAAATTAAATCTGCTAAAGCTTTGTAGCAAAGAAGGTTCAGAGCTGTACAATAAAACTATTGTTAACCCAAGTCTTTCACTTCTCGACATTTTGAAAACTTATAAATCATGCAATTTGGAACCTGGAATTCTTCTGGAATTTCTCCCACGTCTTGTTCCTCGTCTTTACTCGATTTCTTCATCTCCTTTGATATCAGCAAATTGTTTCACCATTGTGTTCAATTTAATGAAGTTAAACAAAGAAATGGGAAGGCAATATGCCAGATACGGGATCTGTACTGGATGGCTATATGAGCTAGCAAAGAAATTCCTTGACACGAGTGACGAGATGGAAAGCTTAGTTGAAAGTTTTGGAAATTTGGGATTATCTTCTAGTGAAAATAAATTGATCGTGTATAAAAGAAAGAATCACAATTTTCGAATGCCAAACAATCCGAGTCTTCCTTTAATAATGATCGGTCCTGGATCCGGAGTTGCTCCATTTATTGGTATGTTCTTTACTGAAATTAAGTTCAACATTTGTCAATTTAAAGGTACAATAATAAGTATAAATTGATACATTTTGAATATTTTAGGCTTCTTAGAACATCGTGAACTTCTCGGAATTTACGATCAACCTTGTTTTCTTTATTTTGGCTGCCGAAACAAAGAGCTTGATAATATTTATGAAAATGAAATACTCGAATTTATGCAGAAAAATGTTCTGAAAAAATTCTACGTTTCTTATTCAAGGGATGATCCAAATTCTACTGTTAAATATGTTCAGGTAATTTTATTAGCTTTGCTACAATTTGGAATTTAATAATATATAAACAGTGACTTAATTATGAAATACGATATTATGCATATTATTAATTAGCATCAAATGTACCAACAAAAAGAAGAATTAGTTAAGAGTTTATTGGACGATGACGGCTATTTTTACGTGTGTGGTGATGCTAAAAACATGGCAAAAGAAACGAGGGAAATGCTCACTAAATGTATCTCGGAAGTTAAAGGTACATTAATAACATTTCATTATATACCTATATTATTTATTTATTCGTTTACCTATGTGAATTGTTTCATTATTTACTGATATATGAATGAGCTAAAATTCTATGATAGAATATCTATATGTATAGAACATCTATCTTTTATTTTATAATTAAAATAAGATGATTTTTTGCAGGAACTTCAGAGTCAGAGGCAAAAGATAATGTTTCTAAACTTATTCTAGAGAAGAGATATCTTCAAGATGTTTGGATGTAAATTTTTATTTTCATGTTCACAATTGCAGTTGCTATATTTTAAGTTTTTGTCAAATTGTGCAAAATGTAAAGAAAGTAATAATTTTCACATCAATTTACTATTTTTGTCATTTGTCGTAAAAGTATAATATACATCATATTTTAAAATCTTATAATTGTCAGTTTTTACTAAATAAAATTGATATTAAAATTTAAATAAAATATAAACTCATTGTCATCATCACATTTTCTTCAGCGCATACCTATTCTAAATAATTTATCTAACCCCAAACTTCGGTCTGGTATCTATTAGACTTGACAAGTTCCTTCATGTAGTTATTTGCATCGGGACAGTTCTTTTTAAATATTTCTTTAAAAGCTTCAGCTACACCTAAAGGCATTTGCTTTGCATTTCCAGCAATAAAGATACTTCCGCCAATTTCTATTAATTTCCACAAGAGCTCTCCATTTTCTTCAATTTTATGCTGAACATAAGTTCGTCTGAAAAAAAGCAAATGGAAATTGTGTGTCTAAATAATAAAAAAAAGTATGATCAAAATTTAATTTTGCAATATTATACAGAGATAGCTAAACAATGTATCATAAAATATACCTTTGGTCCTTTTCTTCGTTGTCCCTCGAAAATGCTGTAAAAAGCAAAAGTTGGTTCATTTCTTGAAGTAAAGTCCATTCTTGTTTAAAAAAGAAATCTTTGTTTTCATTTCGACATCCGAAAAATAAAGCAAGTTGGGATTTCCCATCAAACTTCTCCGAAATGAAAGATCTGAATGGAGCACATCCCGTTCCTGGCCCAATCATTATAATCGGCTTACCCTAAAGAATTGAATCACAGAATTAAAATAAATATCAAAATATTGATATTAATTAAGCAAAATGACTTAAAAACTAAACAGATTTTAATTAAAAAATTCTAACCTCATTTGTGCTTGGAAATACGAAGCTTCCTTTCTTTACCCAAATAGGAACTTGAGAATTGGGCTCTAATCTTGAAATCCATGTGGAACAAAGGCCTTCTCTTGATTTCTTCAACTTCGTTTGATAATTGACGACTGCGACTAAAATTTGGACTTGATGAGGAAAAGCTCTGAGAGAACTGGCAATTGAAAATGCTCTGGGCTTGATTGGAGGAATGAGGTCGAAGAGGAATGAAATATTTGTTATGCCCTTTGTGGCATGAGGGAAATCCTGGAGAACTTCGAGAATGTTTCTCTTTGGCCTGTTGCAGTAAGAGTAAAGATCCTGTTGACCCTCAGGAGTTGTAAACTCGATCAATTTCTCTTTCTCAAGTTCATTATCAGTAAAAAAGGCGAGGAGTTCAAAAAAATATCTTCGGGGAATTGACTTGATGTCAAAATAATGCTTCACACATTGATTCCATGTCCAAGGATGGGGTATTTTGAACAAAAGCTCTTTTGAAATTCTCGCCCAAGGTGTTGTGGAAGAAGGGACAAGTGTGAAAACTTCTTCTTTTTTCAATTGCAAAATGGGGAATATTTCATAAAATAACTCAACGTCTTCATCTAGATTCGATGGATGAATGTAAAGGACGTCGCCGGGGTCATAAGTAATATTGGAATTTGTAAGGTCGAAAGTTATAAGGCGAACATCTTGAAAATGATCTGAAGTAGTTACTCTCTTGTTTTCTGTCAATTCTCTTTTTTCGATATAATCTAAATTAATCTCTTCGCTATTTTTAATTGAGAAGTCGGACAACTTTATTTCAAACTTTGGGGTCAAAGCTTTAGGTTCATTTTGTCTTTGACCACTATTATTTACGCCTAATTTGGTCCAGAATTCTTGAAGCCATGGATCAATGACACCATCTGGTCCAAGGTCATGTTGATCATCTGCTAGCCCGAGTTCTTGAATTGGATGACCTCCTAATTGAAGAATCCGTTTGTAAACCTTTTTAGCCACGAAGTTGAATTTTGAATATGAGGAATCGCCAAGACCAAGAACAGCAAAATTCGTCTTTGAAAAAAGATCCACCGGGCAGGTTTTCTTTCTTAGACATAACCAAAACTTTTTCATGTTGTCTGGCTCTTCTCCTTGGCCAGTTGTTGAGCAAATGATGCAAAGATTTGACATTCCACAGTTCCCATTCTCAATTAATTCGTCAACGTACTCGTCCATTGAAGAGAGATAAACATGACGATTTTTTTTCATTCCTTCTCTCGCAATTCTTTCACCAACATCTTCAGCTGTTCCGGTTTGACTACCGTATAATATAAGAAGATCAACACCGTCGAGCAAAGTCATTATTTCCTGAAATGTATAAAATGTCAATAAGTAACTTTTTTTTTAGAAAACGTAATCAATTTTATAAAAAAAACATTGAACATTGAAAAGCACAAAAGTATTACGCTATTATTCTTTGGAAATCTTTAACTTTTTACTGGAAACTTTAAATATATCAAACTCAAGAATTAATTTGTACCAGTATGCAGTAATAAAAAAACGTATTCAGTCAATGTGTAAAGTATCCTTTTAAATTCAATAACTTGTATTCGTTGCGATATTGCGATCAATTATCTTTTGATAAACAACAATGAGTTTTTAGATGAAATAATCTTGTGTAACGCTACAAATGTTCATTCACGAATCACATAATATTTTATATGATAAAGTGTAACGACTTTTAATTAACAATTTAGTCTAATTGACAAGGACATAATTTTAAAGAATCAATGATGAAAAGCGAATTTTAGAAAGAAAGAAATAGCACATGGATTTTGATAATTTTACATGATAAATTTTTATGAAATTTTGTCTGGCGCGAAGGTTGGTGAAAGCCTAACTCACATTCAATGCTTTTACTTTTGTAAAGTCTCAAATCAAACCCAAGCGGGCGCGATTGAGCATAGCAACGAAATTTTTAAAATTATGACGTCTGTTCAATCAAAAAATAATTGAATCTCATATGAGAATATTTTTAATCTTGGTTAATTATAAAATAATTAAACTTGTCCAGCGACTTTTAACCATTAATATATTTAGAAATTAATTATTAATCATGCCTAGCTGTTCTATAGTAGAATGTAGTGCTGGAAATGGAAAAATTCGCCAGGACGTATTTGGCTGACAATCTCAATGCACGAGGAATTAAAATCAAACTTGTGACTTTGCTTAAAGATAATTTATCTTCATGCAATCTCAATGTCATTAAGGAGTTTTTTAAACTTAGAATTAAGATTAGAATTAAGATTAGAAAAAATTTAAACTATAATCGAAGAAAATCAAAGCAACTTGTCAAATCTATTATTTAGTTTTACTTATTAATCGTTTATTGTTTATACTTTTCATTGTTAAATGTTTTGTTTAAATAAATTGTGCTAGCATATTGAAGTTCATATAAGGCTATAACTATTATAAGTCTTCAAGCGAGTGAGTCTGCGACTCAAAAGGTGTATTTATGAACAATCGACAAAGCTCTCATTGATAATCCAGTCGTCGGGTGTGTTTTTGATTAATGGATTCCCAGGTTCAAATTGAGTAAATCCTCACAAATCTTTCATTGCAATTGGATCCAATTCTATTTTTTGTTTTTCAAGATCTAGAACATCATGTTCCCTCTTCTGGCCTTAAATTATCGTTTCTCATTGATCATAGATGTGAAATTAATTTACAATATCCAACATTCTAAACGACATTTGATAATATTTTTGTGAAGAACAAAAGAATTTAATTCTATTAATTCTTATTTATTAAAATTTCTGTCAATTTAAAGTGAAAGATCTTTGTGTGAGTGTTGGATGTTTACTTCTCTCACCTTGATGACTCATAGTTTTTATAAGTGTAACTTTTTTTCTGACAAGTCCTCGAAAAATGGATTTCAGATTCGCAAGTAGCAGAACCAAATTAACTTAAAAATAAACTTCGTATTAAAATACAAAGTGCTCTATAAGTAAATTATCCACACTCCTAACGAATTTTTTATTCAAATTCGAATTGAACAGATGACGTAACATTTGCACAAATTTTTTCTAAATTCTGGATAGAAACGAATACTAAGACACTAATAGAGTATACGTACCCTGTATCTAACCAGTAGAGTATCAATAAATCCCTCATTCAGACTTATTTACTCGTTACGCTTAATGGAGTTCTCAGGCCATTGTAAAGTTTTATAGCACATTGTGTATCAATAATCTAATTATGATCTAACACTTTGTTAAAAGTTAATTCAAATGTATATTATTTAACAATACATGCAAATCGAATTGCCTCGATAATGTTTTTATTCTTTCAAAAACACAGACCTACATGAAAATTCAAATCTAATACTAATATAATACATTACATATTTTAAAATTTACCAATGCATCCCTTTATAATCAGTTAATTACAGATAATGTAAAGTGGTAAAAGCTCACTTTCAAAATGGAAAATAATTACGTTTTGCCTGAGGTAAGCAAATACAATTAGGAATTCACATCGGTATTCAAAGTCATTCGAAACTTCATTTTGATCAAATGTTGTAATTAAATAATTTAATGCTTGCAATAGTTCAGTTTAATTTATCACACTATGCACAATTATATATTGGATCTCCTCCTCCTCCTATTATTCCTCTCCTCTTATTATATCTCCTCCAACTATTAATTCATTCAGGGGGATAGATTTAATTGGCATAGTAAAAATCATTCAATTGCCCCCAGCTTTAAAAGGGATGCTCATCAAACGTTTATTTACAATATTTGAAAAATTCAAAACATTCCAATGGAACTTTTACAATTTATATTATCACACCTGACTACTAGAAAGAAGTGCCCAAAATTTGAAGTCAATCAGAAAAAGAATAGAAATTAAAAATCCAGAATTGAACGTCACATACAAAGGTGATTTAGTACGCCTATGCTTTCACGTAAGTACTTTCTATATAACTTTCACTTCCTAATTTTTGATTTCTCTTTTCTTTATACGATTGACATCAAATTTTTTCTATTTACTTAAAGTATGGTCAGGTTTCTAAGTAAAAATTGTGAAAGTTGAAAATTCGCAAAATTATAGCCTATTTTTGCAAATAATTTTACTGAAATTCGCAAACGGACAATTTTCATTTGAATATTTTCAAATATTCTAGAGGTACGCATGATGAGCATCCCTTTTAAATTTGAGGTCAATCGAACAAGGTGAGTCAAAAGTCTTGCTTTGCGTTCGACCTTAAATATCTTAAAGACAACTTTACCCAAAATTCTCAATTTTAGTCAACTAATGAGGAACATAAAAAAGG
The DNA here is from genome assembly GCA_009869795.1 of Neelides sp. FZ-2019. Lineage (NCBI taxonomy): Eukaryota > Metazoa > Arthropoda > Collembola > Neelipleona > Neelidae > Neelides > Neelides sp. FZ-2019. The sequence continues at coordinate 128,556 of VJMY01000092.1, forward strand.
TCTTAGCAAACTATAGAATACTACAGTAAAATAAGAGGAACGGCAGTGAATTTCATATCTCAAATCTTCTACGATAGCTTTTTTCCCTTTTTCCAATTCAAATATTTTTGATATGGATAATTTAAGACGACTAACGTTAGAAGAAAGGGTCTACATTGTTGGAGAGTTTGCCCGAACTTCAAACGCAAGAGAAGTCCAAAGAAGATGGCCATTTGCTACAATTGCTCCTTCTCATTCTTCGATAAGAAAAACGGTGCTAAAGTTTAGAGAAAATGGGAGTGTCTCAAAAAAGAAAATTACCTGTAGACCAAAAACAACAAGAACAAGAGAAAATTTGTAAGTTGTAAGAAATGCAGTCGAAGAAAGACCACTTAACCCTTATCAACTCGAAGACTTGCACTTAAGTTGAATTTTTCCCAAAGTGCAGTTTGCAGAATGTTGAGTGATGCAAGATTTAAGCCTTTTCGTCCAACCTACTTTCAACAGTTACTACCAGGAGATCAAGAGAGAAGAGCTACTTTTTTTTTAGAAATATTGCTCCCCATGTTAGAAATGGACGAAAATTTGGTCAACCTGATCATTTGGACCGACGAAGCATGCTTCAATCTTTCTGGGACTGTCAATTGTCATTAATGAAGTAAAAGTCGCCTCTCTTGTCTTAACTTTCTCTTTCGCGCTTTCTATTTGCTATTTTTTGCTTTGCATGATGCTTTGCTTATTAGGTCATTTAATTTCAGGTTTATTGGTGCTATGAGAATCCTCACATAATTAAAGAGAAGATGAAGTCCACATCCATTTGCGTAATAGCTTTAATTTCAACTCAAGGTGTTCTTAGACCGTATTTTTTTGAAGGGACTGTAAACGGCCAGTCATACTTGAAGATGTTAAAGGAGCAAATTCTCCCAGATATTTATGCAGCGTTTGACATTAGAGAGGCATGGTTTCAATTAGATTGGGCATCAGGATATTACGCCAAACAGGTCAGAAGCTGGATAAATGAGAATTTCGGCACTCATTTATCATATTTTGGATTAATAAAGAGTGCTGTAGTAAATTTTGAACAAAATTGGTTCAGTAGTCTTTAAGATATTTAAGGTCAAAGGCAGAGCACGACTTTTGACTCACCTTGTATACAATGTATACATGAATCCTATACACATACTCATGCCTTCTTTCATACCTATAGCTAGTATACGACTATAAAGGTATATATATTGCATAATTACATAAAAGAATTGTTTGTCCAAGTAAACTAGTTCACATAAAAGAGAAAATTCAGATTCGTTCAGTCGACTAGCGCAATTTCATATCGAATTAACAAAATCAACCATATCTTTTTTATTCAAGATGCTTTAGTTCTTATATTATCGATCTAACATTAGAATACCGTTATTGCTCGAAAGAACGCCCGGGCGTTCTTTTAAAAATCGGGGGCCGACCCCAGGCGTTAATTCGAACCCGGCGATAATTCGAGCTCCGGCGCTCTTTAAAAATTTATGCAATTGAAAAAAATTTAAATGTATTTATGCAAAATATTTATTAATTAATCTGAATCTTCAATAAGACCAATTTTATTCTTATCTGCATAAGAATAATATTTAGCATTAGATTAAACCCGGCGTTCTTTTGAACCCCGGCGTTCTTTCGAGCCCGGCGTTCTTTCGAACCCCGGCATTATATCGAGCAATAACGGTATAAATTCTATAATGATTACCCTTAATTGCTGAATATATCTCCTTATTCATTATAAGTTTGATAAGGCACTTTTATAAATCGAAACCCAATCCTACTAATGCAATTCTGTATTACTCCAATACTAGCGAATTTAGTTAGTTGATGAACTGATAAATCAATGTATTGTAGTTTACTAAAATATATTATGATTTCTGATTTTGAAGATCTTGGAAAACGTATTTGAGTATTTAGATACGAAAACTCTTTTAAATTGTCGACTAGTAGCCATACAATGGAATAATGAAGCACGCGTTGCTCTTCGAAAGAAAACAGTACAATTGACATTCACATCAAAGAATCAAATAGCAGAATTTCGAGAATTCTTTGAATCAAGAATTATCATTCAAAGTGAAAGTGAAAAGCTACTCAAGAAAGAAAACAACATTTATACTAATTTTGAATTTAAAAACATAGAGATTGACTTGAACGACGAATTAGTCGAGTCTTTCTTTCAGGATGTTGGTCCAGTAATGAAATCCGTCAAATTTACTTATGAATTCGAATTCGTTGACAGACCAATGATCAAAATCAGAGATTTGAGAGAAATCTCCATATTTTACACTCCCAATTTGGAAGAATTGAATCTTTCTCAAATGCCCCACGAAGGAATATTCGATCAGAGCTTTCTCCATCCTCATACACTTGACTTATTTGCAAAGCAAGTATTGAAGAATTTGAAAAGACTCTGGCTACCAGTTGGACACCCGTTCTCAGCTCAATTTCTCGAGAACTTCTTCAGTCTCGCAACAAATCTGAAGGAAATCCTCATTGTCAACAGAGCCCATTGGGTTTCATTCTTTAGCTTTAAAGATTCATTCACTCCAGCCCTCTTCCACGCTTGTCGTCATCTCAAACAAATTATTTCTCTCACATTCTTTGTGAGTGAAGATCTTCGGGTTATGTGGGACATTCAGGATTGTATTAATTTTCAAAAATTAAACCTGCCTCTTCAAACTCTTAAGCTACAAATTGGAGGAACGGGAAGAGAAACCCAAACTGGATTGTTTAACATGATAGGCAGTTTTTCAAGGTAATAAACCAATTTTTTTTAGCAATGTAATGATATTTAACTAACTAAAGAACAAGTTAAATAATTAATCAATTGTCAATATCATTAAAAATAGAATGAAGAATCTGACGCTTCGAATAGAAGAAATCCTTTATGTCCCAACAATGGAGAACTTAACCAGATTAACTTTAAATGAATATCATTATTCTCTGGAGTGCCTTGATGAGATGCCGAATTTAAAATATTTGGACCTTATCTATTATTTTCCGCCGCTAGTAGGACAGGTAGCTCCGAGAAAACCCCCTCATCTTCTCCACCTCGACTTTCACGAGACGCCTTCATTTCCTTCTCATATTTTTCAAGAAATTCTCCATAGCTTTGAAGATCTTAAAAGATTTTCATGGAACGTGATGGAAGACGAAAAATTCCATATAATTTGCATGGAACTATTGGAGCTCGAGGAATTAAGTGTAAATGTTGTAGATGTGACAGATTGGGGAGTCACGGGATTATCGAACGAAGAACTGGAGGAAGAAAATTCCTATAACTTTCCTTTAAATAGAGAAAGTGCTTACATTGGAAATTTGAAAAGTTTGTTCGCTTTACTAACTATTAAAAATATTAAACATTATTTTATACAAAATTTTATAACATTGTTCGATTATAACCAGATTTAAATATTCGAAAATAATTTATAGAATTGAGAAAACTGGTAATGAACGGTGGCCAAATAAATCAAAGCATAGATTTTCGCGTTACCGAACTCACAGACAAATCGTTCATCTTTGGAATATGCGATCTAAATCAGCTTACAAGTCTAACTTTTAAAGATTTTGGCAATAAAGTAAGAATACATTTTTCGAAATGATCATAAATAAACGACAAAGGTTAAAATAATTTTGATTAAATAAATGAAATATAAACTATTTAGATTGGAGATCTGACATTGAAGAAAATTGAGAATTTTCTCAATCTCATTTATCTTAAAACAGATTTAAATGCTTTTACTTCTGAAAGTATCGAGCAATTTAAAGAAAAACATCCGTCCTTGCTCATTGAGCCCTACACGAATAAAATTAGAGAGCAAATCACTGACTACCACGTTCACAATCCTAATAATTAATCTATCAAGCTAATACACAGAAACAGTAATATGATTTATAAAAACTATGATTGATTGAATAAAAAATGATAAATAGTTAAAAGTAAAATATAAAAATTCAAGATTTCGAAGTAATTTTACTCATCAGCAAATAATCTTTTGTAAGTACAAAATAACCAATACTAATATTTTAAAAATGGTCGAAAGAGAATTTTGCTTGTAATAAACAGTAGATTTCACATTTAAAATTACGTTAAAATTGAGTAATTTAGTATATCATGATGAAATTGAGAAATCAATTGGGCGGCTTTTTTTGGTTTCTGAGGTTGACTCCTTCACCGCTGAATGGAAGGAAAGAATTCATCTCTTTTTTGGGCGTAAAGTCGTTTTGCGGAGCGCTGACTCTTGAGAAGTTCAGAGTCCCAACCTTGTAATTATAATCTGGAATTCCACGCGAATGGGGAGTTGTTCTCATTAATGGGGTTTCAGGTGTAGCAACCGATTTTCCATCCAACCTAAAAATCCAATTTCATTTCCAATTCATTAATCCATCTAATTAATAAATAAATTCAAAAATCAATCAAACTATGCATTTTCTCACCTATTTCCCGAACCTCCAAAAGCAATGAATGTCGGAGTGCCTGGAATTTCAACGCCGTCTGGAATAATGACATGATTCTCTTCGACAGTGTCTTCTTTCATTGGCTCGACATAACCAACTGGGGGAGCGAAATCGACCTAATAATACATCTAGTTAGTTAGTTAATAAATTATTAATATTATATGTATTGAATTATAGCTTTTTCATCAAGAGGAAATCAATCTACATACATTTATATAGATAAGAAATTGTCAAACTTACGTCCATATCGCATTCAATGATGCTTACGGCATTCCCTGGCTTAGTTTCCAGAACCCGAAGCTCAATAACTTTATTGTTGTAATTGATAGCAATTACATCACCAGTAGTTAAACATGCGAATGTTCTGAGAGCGTTTTCGAGCATAGCTTTAGGATTCGTCACATCGAGAAAATCAACTGATTGAGGTTCAAATTTTGAAAAACTCGCTACGGGAAGAGTTGCACTTTCAATTTGAATCCGTCCACCTTCTTCACATGAGAGATTTCTCATCATCCCTAATAATAAAATCCAAATTAGTCTTGAGTTGTATATTTTAAAATATAAGCAATATTAGTGTTAAATGTGATTAAGTATATAATTCATAATTTAACGAATGTGTGTTATTTACAATGAGGGATGTACATTTTTCCTTCATCAGCAATGAACTCCAAAACCTTTAATAATTTCATAAATTATTACATGAAGACCAAATGTTTGCAATTTCATTAATTCTATTAATATAGATGTGGTGTAGGAAAAATATATAATCAAGGAAAAGTTTAATTTACTCCGCAATGTGTAAATCTTGATGAATTGAGATTGGTGAGCTTGAAAAGCATAGGGTAAACCACATTGAGACGAGTTAAGATGTCAAGAGCCGAGTTGGGTAAAATGATTTTTCCTCCGTTTTCAACATCCTGTCTTTCATTTCCGGGAAGAAGGGAAACGGAGTAACATTTGTAGGCCGTCCTGAAAGGGGCCATTGGTCCTTGAAATAATGCTTCTAAAGAAAACATCCTGAGAACTGCAAAGTTATATAATAAAAATTAATTTTAATTTGTTAACATGGATAATTTTATTTGAATTTGTCTGCAATTTTTATAAGTACTAAATCCTTATTATTAAGCAATACTCTTTAAGTATTTATATAATTAATTAATTAATTATATAAACCTTTTCCCGGAAACAATTCTTTATTAAACCTAATAGTCTTAATCCTTTTGGTGTTAAGGATTTACTTTCAGTTGTTCGACGTGATGATCTTTTTACGAAGGTATTTAAATGTATAAGAAGGACAATTTATTAATTCAAATAATCTTACAAAGTTAATGCTCAATTTTTAAATTAAGACAACGAAATCTGAATATTTAACTTTTTTGCTAAAATCATGAATTGAGTAATTTTGATTTTGGCTGCAATTGAATAGCGCCTTATTTGAAATGCTTACTTCAGCAACACGTGCATGCATATGAGCTATGCTAAGAGCACTTCGATGTAGAAAGTTGAAAGTTTAGTTATTTAACTTTAACAGTTAATAAATAAAAATGGGTTTAAAAGAAAATAATTCTTTACAATCCGAATTACCACAGTTGTGGAATTTAATACCGAAAGCCCCCAAGTTAACAAATCTCAATAAGGATTATGGTAGAATTGCAAAAGAGGCAAATCCCGTAAGTATTGAATTATTATAATAAAAATTTCAAATCGTATTATTCATATTCATTATATACTTTTTTTATTTTTAAAGGTCTTAGAGGATTTTGGTTCTCCTCATATTAAATCCTTTGACTGGATGGCAGATGAGGGCTTGAAGAAGGTGTTGGACAATTTAACACCAATGCAATTCGAGTTACCATCGCACGATAGAATCACCTTTAAAATAACGGTATTTCAACAATTTTCAATGACGTTTAATTTCCCATACTCTTTCAATTTATGAATCCTTTAATATGTTTTAACTCGTAGGATTGCAGGTTGTGTTCACCGCAAGTGGTTCCAGGAGCAAGCGGCGTCAAAGAGATGAGGGTTTTCCCCACTGAATGTCGACAACGCTACACATCTTATAAAGGGAATTTTTACATCACTTTGAGTTGGTGGCTTAATGGAATTCAACAGTCGTCTGTGGAAAAGAACATGGGACCAATGCCAATTATGGTCAAAGTAAAGAAAATAGTACTTTCTTTAATTCTTATAAAAAATTAGCATCATTTATTTAATTATATAATTTGGCTTTTATATTTTGCAGTCAAAACTATGTAATTTAAATGGATTGAAACCGAAAGGCTTGGTCATGAAAGGAGAACACGAAACAGAGTTTGGAGGATATTTCATTGCGAAAGGACATGAAAAGTTGATCAGAATGCTCTTGATGACTCGGTCCAACTATCCAATGTACATTATTCGAAGCGCTTGGCTTGCAAGAGGAAGAGGATTTACAAATAAAGGCGTTTTGATAAGATGCGTCAGTGAAGATCGAACATCTCAAGTACAGCTCGTTGCAGTGATTAATGGACATATGGTTTTTTTTCTAAAATTTAAAAAGTTTTTAATTTTTATTAAAGTTCTCCTAAATATAACATCTAATTGTAAGAGGACTCCTAATAATCCTCACAAACGCTAATGAAAATTTAATTGTAATTAGTCATTTTTATTATAATGAAAGTAATTTTCCACATTAAATTTTGTTGCATAAAGTTGAACACTTAATTGAAATCAATCGATAATTTAATTATATTTTGCGTAATTAAACTGAAATATCTTGTATTTGATTATTTAATTTCTCGGAGATGTCCAACGTGCTCAACAATTGAGTTATTTTAAGTATTGAGTGTTTGTAAGAGGTCTAGATATTCTGCCGAATTTGTAAAATTTCAATTTATAATTCGTGAGGTGCCCAATATTGCGATAAACTTCACGAGAAATGAGTCCAAATGCTTCCTATAATGTACATATCCGGTGATTTGGTTGGCCAAGCCAATAAACGATCTCCAGCTATGACTCTCGGCGTCAAAATATGACATGTTGCGTTATTCTTAGCTAGGATCAAGTGATTATCTGCAATTTTGTCCTCGCAATTAAACAAGTTCTGATCCAGATTCTGATTTCTTTTTAGTGTGTGGGGATGCTGAAATGACACAATCCAACTTTGTGCAACAGAATTTCGCGAGTAAAATATAATTTTTTGCAATAACTTCTAAAGAGATTCTAAGAATTTGAGCTGTGATGGTATTTAAGCTTCCCCTGCTAGGAAGAGTAATTACCGCTATATTGAATTTAAATACCTACTCTCGTAAACTTTTTAGCATTAAAAAACCAAATGTCCATTATTCACTGCACAGGGCTATATGAAGCTTCTCTAATAAATTATTTAAGCCATCTCAAACATTTATTATTTATATTAATTACTTGTAACGATATTGTATCTTATGATAAAAGTCACTTGTAATTGTAATTAATGTTTAGAATAATGTTATACATTACTTGACTGATGGATCCATGAGAATGATGTTCAATGTTGGCCGTGAGCTGTTTTTTGTTCCCATTTTAATGGTTTTGAAAGCGCTGGTGGATGTTACCGATGAGTATATTTACAGACAGTGCATTGCAGGATTCGAAGATGATTTATTTTTTGAAACGTAAAATATCAAACTAATTAGTATTTTTATATTATAAGTGAGAGAGAATTTATTACTTTTTAAAAGTTTAACTTAACTTTTTTCTTTATTTTGTACTTGTCAGGTTTATTCAAGACATGCTCCGACAATTACATAAGGATGGGCTCCATTTTAATCATCAAGTCAAGAGTTTTATTGGAGAGAGGTTTCGTTCAAGGGTTGTGAAAACAATTGGTGAATGGAAAACGGACGCAGAATGTTGCGATTATCTACTAAAGTGAATAAACGTTTAATTATTTAAGAATTTACTCATTGTTAATTCCAAATTAATTAAATTTACTTAATAATTGATTTATATTACGTTTTATCGATTTTTAGGAAGGGTGTTTGTATTCATTGCAAAACTCCAATGGAAAAGTTTCACTTTCTCATTTATTCTATGCAAAAATTATATTGTGGAGTAAACGGAAAAGCAATTCCAGAAAATGCTGATCATGTGATGGCTCAAGAAGTTCTCCTTGGTGGTCATTTGTACTTGACACTCATTAAAGACAAGCTTATCAATTGGCTCGATACTTTGAAGTTTTTGACAATTAAAAAGGCTAGAACAAGTCCAGGAACAAGAATTACAATTGGTAATCCTGGCATTTCTATAAAATTACCAATTTTATTTTAACTTTTAAATTTTTTTAGCTGAAATTACTCATCTTGTTGGAACCACATTTCAAATTGATCGAAATTTTGATGCTTTTATTGCAACTGGTAACGTTCCTCTTGATACAGGACGCGGTTTGCCTCAAACTTCTGGTATTCGATTATTTTTATTTAATTTATGTATTAAACTATTTAAATAGTATATGCCTTTGTATACATTATATTTGATTAGCAATCAATGATTATTTATATTTCAGGTTTAACTATAATTGTTGAAAATTTGAACCGATTGAGATATTTGGCTCATTTTCGATCAGTTCATCGAGGAGCTTTTTTTCAAGAACTCAGAACCACAGATGCTCGACAACTCCAACCAGATGCTTGGGGTATAAATTATAAATTTTTGATTTTGTATCTGATCTTGAGAGAATTTCATTAACTTTGATTTTTTCTTTAATTTTCGCTTTTATTTTTAACATTTTCTAAAATTATTGTGCTTTAGGATTTATTTGTCCAGTTCATACACCTGACGGATCACCTTGTGGACTCTTGAATCATTTGAGTGCTTACTGTCATATTGTAACAGAGCCACAAGATACATCCAAAGTTCAATCAATTTTGGTAAATCTTGGAATGAGTCCGATTGACAAAGATTGTCCGTATCCTATAAAAGAATGTTTCAAAGTTCTGCTTGATGGAAAAGTTCTTGGATATATTTGGGAAAAGGATGCTTCTCTTATTACAGACAAATTAAGAGAAATGAAAATCAAAGATGACAGGGTATAGTACACATTTTATCATTATTAAATGAAGATTTGATTATAATTTAACTTTTTTAAATAGCATTCTAATTTTATTAAGTAGTTATTTAATTTTTTAAAAATAATTCATTTCTTTTCGTCGAAGGTGCCAAAACTTATGGAAATTGCATTAGTGCCAAAAATATCAGGAGCTCATTATCACGGCCTATTTTTATTTGCGAGCCTGGCAAGAATGATGAGACCCGTCATGAATTTGAAACTGAATGAAATTGAATGGATTGGAACATTTGAACAATTGTATTTACACATTTGTGTAATTCTTGAGGAAGCTCATCCTGGTGTAAGTGAAGATTTTAGATCAAAATGAGCAATATATTATGAGTTGATTACAAATTACATCAAGCTTACATGTCCAATCTTTTTGACATTATTTAGTTAACTACACATCAAGAAGTCAATGAACGAATGTTCATTAGTCATTTGGCTTCTCTTATTCCAATGCCTGATTGCAATCAAAGTCCAAGGAACATGTACCAGTGTCAAATGGGGAAGCAAACGATGGGATCGCCTTGGCACACTTACCATCGTCTTGCTGAGAACAAACTCTATCGGCTATACTTCCCTGGAACTCCTTTTTTTCGTCCAGTTCATTACGACTATTTGAATTTGGATGAATATCCGATGGGGACGAACGCTATCGTGGCAGTCATTTCCTATACTGTAAATTGAAATTTTAATTATTTATTAATATTCAGATTTTTAACTTCGTGCAGTGTAATAACTGTGGGTAAAATTCAGTTTTTATTGAATTAACAAATATATTTAATTGAAGGGCTACGACATGGAAGACGCAATGATTATCAACAAGTCGTCATTCGAAAGGGGATTCGGCCATGGTTGCATCTACAAATCAGAACATGTCGATCTCAAGTTTCTTTTGCAGAATCCCCACACAAATGTAAGATGGAAACTATATTGCCATTTGTAACATATTTTTCAATTTTATCAATGGAAAACACTTTGATTTATTTCATTTTCTAGAGTACTTTCATGCGGGATCCAACTGATCCGAAACTAGAGAAAACACTTGATAAAGACGGACTGCCGTATATTGGAAGTTCAATTGACAAAGACGATCCTTATTATTGGTACTTTTTTCAAAATTAAGGCCATGTTTATATAATTTAAATTAATATACGATAATAACTTTTTACACAAATTATATTTTGAATATAATAATTTGTCAATTTTTGTGTTTTTAGTTTTTATAACACAGAAACTGGAACTTATACTGTTAAAAAGTTTGGCGGAGCTGAACGAGCTTACATTGATTCTGTTAAATTAAAAGGAAATGATACCGGAAGCCTTGAAAAATCAAGTGTCGTCATTGTCTTTAGAATTCCTGTAAAATTTTATTTATTATTTTAAATTATTTTATAACAATTAATTTTCAAATTCCAATAAAATTGGTTTCTCTTTCAATATTTTTTTATAGAAAAATCCTCGGATGGGTGACAAATTTGCTAGTCGTTCAGGACAAAAAGGAATTTGCAGTTACTTGTGGCCAACAACGGATCTTCCATGGACTGAAACAGGAATTGTCCCTGACATTGTATTTAATCCTCATGGATTCCCATCTCGTATGACAATATCCATGATGTATGAGGTCATGGCAGGAAAGTCAGCAGCTCTCCACGGAATCGTTCATGATGCGTCGCCGTTCAAATTCAACGAAGAAGACACAGCGTCCGAGTATTTTGGAAAACTTCTTGAAAAGGGCGGCTATGACTTTTACGGGACTGAACGGCTCTACAGTGGAACGGACGGTCGAGAACTCACAGCCGATATTTTCATTGGGATTGTCCATTACCAACGACTTCGTCACATGGTTTCTGAAAAATGGCAAGTTCGAGCAACAGGACCACTCGACTCGATCACTCACCAACCCAACAAGGGACGACGACGAGGTGGAGGAGTTCGATTTGGTGAGATGGAAAAGGATTGTCTTATTTCTCACGGAGCGGCTTATCTTCTCCAAGATCGTTTATTCCATGGATCCGACCGAACAACGACCTTTTCTTGTACCAAATGCTCCTCGATTGTTTCGTCTTTCATTAAGATCCCGGAAATGCTTCCTGGAGAAACTTTAAGCGAAAAGCCCAAACCCAAATGCTACTTTTGTGACTCAGATGAGAATGTTCAAATAATTGAGATTCCCTACATTTTTAAACTTCTTGTTGACCAACTGGCTTCAGTTAACATTCATCTTAAAGTAAAGATTGGTCAAGTGTAATTTAATGTTTAAATGAGTTGTTCAACACCTTTTGTATTTTTAAGTTTAATATGCCAATAAACTTTATTTCTCTTTACTACACTGTTTTCAATTTGGATTCTTTGAAGGATCAAGGGTAATACATTTGCTTTAAAGTGCATCTATTTAACAATATTTGCTGATTTATATTCAATGTGTTTAGATTAGTCATTACTAACAACAATTTAAATGGAACATTGTTCTTGAACTGATCGGTTCCAAGACCTTTAATACGTTCTATGGTTGTTTATTTCGTGGCATCCTGAAGATAGGCAATAAGGTCGGCTCGCTCTTGAGGTTTCTTCAGACCAGCAAAGATCATTTTAGTGCCAGGGATGTACTTCTTGGGATTTTCTAAGTACTCGAATAATGTATCTTTTCCCCATGTGATGCCTAAAAGTTAAAATTACACAATCTAACTTTTTTCAAAATTGTTAGGAACGATTTCATTTCAATTTTGAATAGTTTATTCAAGTTTATACCTTTAGCTTTATTAGCATCAGTGTACGAGAAACCGGGAGCCTGCCCTGTTTTTCTTCCAAAGAGCCCTGAGAGATTTGGCCCAACCTTGTGCTTTCCTCCCTTCTCGACTGTGTGGCACTGAGCACATCGTTGGACGAAGATCTTCTTTCCCTTTTCAACATCGCCGTCTGGAACACCCATTTTGTGCTGGAATACCCGACTTGGTTACTTGCAAAATTTGCCTGGAACAATGCAAAATAAAATTTAGCATCTTTATTTCATTTACGTTACCAATTTTAAAGAAACTATTATTTTCACATTTTATATGACTATTAGCGAGGGAGAGATTTCACGTCGACGAGGCTATTTATCTGTGGTATAATGTATAAATCTGACAAGTAAAAAGTACTAATCTAGTCTAGCCTATATCTTTGCTAGTATTACCTTACGTGTTACGTATGCATGAATGGTTATCGATCGAAAGAATTTTTTATAATCATATCATTCTATATATAAATACATGATAATATTTATTATAAATAAAGATGGGTTCGAGTTATGCATACTCGTTCATTTATATTGAAGTTCCAACTGCCACTATACCTAATCTATAAATTCTAGAAACTAAAATGTAGGTTTAAGATAAATAGCAATCTGTTATAGAAGTAAGTAGTACTTGCTAGTTAGCTAATTATTCGTAAAGTGTAATAGGTAATAGTGTTTAAGTGTTTATATAGCCTTCGTATATCCATGCCCATGCCTTATCAAATCAGACTCGCACACGTTTCTAATACTAACTGAAGGACAATATGGTCACTACCATTGCCAAAGGCCTCACACTCAATGTCAGAGATTTCAATTTTGAATGAAGCTCGTGAAAAAAGTTTAAATTATTAGCATTACATAAGTTGACTCGACACTTCAAATAACATTTTATCTTTTTTACTCCATTTAGAGTTTAACTTCCTCATTCTCATTATATTTTTTAGCTATTATATAACATTAGGAATCATATCATACTTGAACACCAGGAACTCATCTTGTGAATGAATCAAGTTGTATACTTTAACTTCCAAAATGTGCTAAATAGTAATTTATAAATACTCACAAAATATTTAACTTCAATTTCATTTAACACTAATAAGATTGCACATTATTGCACTTGACCTACTTTCATGTTTCAAGAGAGCAAAATGAAATGAACTACAAATATATGTACACTAATTTTACTATACATGTAAAATCTTAGACTACTCAATAATTACAAGTCTTCAATCCTCGATTGTTATATAAAGGCAGCTAAAGCGAACTTGGTAAATGATGAAGAAACAAAGATGAATTCAATAAGCATATTATAAGGAAATAAGGATTGATGGTAAAATGAGATGGATGGGCCAATGTGGCATGTGATCTCCGCTAAATTCAATTGCATCCACTTTAAGATCCGCATAATTGCGTTAGTAAAAGGGCAAGAGGATTATATTTGTTTATTATGACTTTTTATAGATCAGTTAAATAACAAAAAAGGAATCGTAATTTTACAATTTATTGAATATATATAATATAATTGAAAAGGTAGAGAATTTCGTCATTCCCCACCCCAAAAGCCGGTATGATATTCGTATGATTTTTAAAGCAAAATAACTTTGTTTATGAATCAAAATGAGGAATGTAAAACATTTTAAACCACAAAATTAGTTAATGAATATGAAAATGTACCTTTTTGGGAGGAACCACGAAGAAATTCGGCGAATCTTGAGGGAAACTTGCCAAATCTGACCGAGTCACAAGGTACGGAAGTTGAGCAGGCTCTCCTCGTTATATTTGAATAGAGATTGCGCTCAGGCACAACCCTTTGACCAACTCCACCCAACCAATCCCCTTTCGAAGATTTCTCGAAGAGAGTTTAAAACTTTGCAAATTCTGTACTATTCAAAAGATTGCGAATCTTCTTGTTTTTGGAAAAGTCAAATTTTGCTGTCCATTGGTTTGTTGACAAGACAGAACATTCAAATTCGAATATGCTACTTGCAAAAATACAGCAAAGGCATACTTCGGCATGTTTGGTAAATCTTTCAAAGGTAAGAAGTCAATGGCTATTTTCATTTTATTTAGTATTTCCAGCTACTCAATCTCACTATCCACTCATTAGATGAGTAAATCTGCATTATTACATAATTAAGGCTTAAGCAATTTAATTAATGCTACAAAAAGTTTACGGCATAAACAACTTTTCGAAGACTTCATATTAGTTATTTTATTGCATACCTATAAAAATCCAAATAACGATATCTGAATTTGAATTTGCTTTTGAAATGAACAAATGAGCATGGTGTTTTTGTAAAGTTGCAAACTAATTTTTTTATTTCTAGTATGCATATATAAGCTTAAGAGAGGTTCATCTTGACCCAGAATGGAGTAAATTAGCGACAAAGCAATTAAAAGGGAAAAATCCTGAAGAACTTCTTTGGCATACATCTGAAGAAATAACAATCAAACCATTATTCACAAAAGAAGACACAAAACAGTAATACTTATACCTAATATATTTTTACTTTTATTAATATTGAATAGGGTAATTAATAATTTTGGAATTATATTGTATAATTGTTTAACATTTTCATTGAATTGAACATTGAATTGTGTAGTATTGAACATGAACTTCCTGGAAAATTTCCTTATACCAGAGGACCTTATCCAACAATGTATTCTCAAAGACCTTGGACAATTCGTCAGTACGCTGGATTTTCAACAGTGGAGGAAAGTAATAGATTTTATCGTGCAAACATCAAAGCAGGACAACAAGGCCTCAGTGTGGCCTTTGACCTACCAACTCACACCGGCTACGACTCAGACAATCCACGAGTCAAAGGCGATGTCGGAATGGCAGGAGTTGCAATTGATTCGGTGGAAGACATGAAGAGGCTTTTTGAGGGAATACCCCTTGACAAAATGTCAGTGTCGATGACGATGAATGGAGCAGTAATTCCCGTTCTTGCCATGTTTATTGTTGCTGGTGAAGAACAAGGAGTCAAAGCTGAACAACTTTCAGGAACAATTCAAAATGACATTCTCAAAGAGTTCATGGTTCGAAACACTTACATTTATCCTCCGGAACCCTCGATGAAAATCATTGGAGACATTTTTAGTTATGTTTCGAAGAATATGCCAAAATTCAATTCAATTAGTATTTCGGGGTATCATATTCAAGAAGCTGGAGCGACTGCTACGTTGGAAGTGGCTTTTACAATTGCTGATGGTCTTGAGTATTGCAGAACGGGTTTGAAGGCTGGACTTGACATTGATGACTTTGCTCCAAGATTATCCTTCTTTTGGGGAATTGGAATGAATTTTTATATGGTAAGAAATAACTAAATAATAGCTTGATTATAATTGTTTGTAAAATATTTCGTAATGTTCACCAATCATCAAAAATAACTAACTTGTTTATGTCATTCAATAGGAAATTGCGAAAATGAGAGCAGCTAGAAAACTGTGGGCTGAATTATTAACAAAGAATTTTCAACCTAAAGATCAAAAATCACTTATGCTGCGTACTCATTGTCAAACTTCTGGATGGTCATTAACAGAGCAGGACCCTTATAATAACGTTGTACGAACCACTGTTGAAGCAATGGCTGCTGTCTTTGGAGGAACTCAAAGTCTTCACACGAATTCGTTTGACGAGGCTTTAGCTTTACCTTCGCAGACCTCATCAAGAATCGCCAGAAATACCCAAATTATATTACAAGAAGAGACTGGAATTCCTAAAGTAAAGAAAGAACCTTTAAAAACTTTGTTTAGTAAAGTTAACTAATTTATAAAAAAAACTTAAATTTTTTTTCATTGAAGGTGATTGATCCATGGGGAGGATCTTATATGATGGAATCACTCACTGAAGAAGTTTATACTAAAGCTAAACAAATCATTGAAGAGGTTGAAAAGATGGGAGGGATGGCTAAAACTGTTGCATCCGGATGGCCCAAATTAAAAATTGAAGAATGTGCTGCGAAACGACAAGCAATGATTGATTCAGGAAGAGGTTTGTTCATTATTCATTAAAATATGAATACCTACCTTTTTAAGGACCTCTAAAATTAAAACAATATTGACAATCATAATAATTAAATATATTAATTTGGATTCATTTCAGAGGTCATTGTTGGTGTTAACAAATACAAATTAGAGAAAGAAGCTCCACTAGAAGTTTTAATGATTGACAATAATGAAGTTTACAATTCTCAAGTTGGAAAGCTTAAAAAAATGAGAGAAGCAAGAGACTCTAAACAAGCTGAAGAGTGTCTTAACATAATAACTGCCATTGCTGAATCTGGAAAAGGAAATCTTTTGGAAAGTGCTGTTGCAGCTGCCAGAGCGAGGTGCAGCTTGGGTGAAATTAGCTACGCAATGGAAAAAGTAATTCATACGAGCTATGCATTATATTTGTACATTGCACATTCTATCATACGTATTATTAAATTTAATTACTTAAACTCGTATAAATCTTAATGATTTTAATTGTCACTATCAGGTTTTTGGGAGGCATGTTGCTTCAGACAGTCTTGTTTCTGGAGCTTACAAATCTGAATATGGTGATCAGAAAGAGTTTGATGCCGTAGCAAAACGGGTAAGCTACTCTTAATTACTCTTATCGAACTATCGAATTTATATAAATATTTTATATTGTATTCGATTACTCTATCACTTTATATTTGTTTACTTTAGATAGAAGAATTTTTGGAATATGATGGACGTCGCCCAAGAATTTTAGTTGCTAAAATGGGACAAGATGGTCACGACCGTGGTGCTAAAGTGATTGCTACAGGATTTGCTGATTTAGGGTAAATATTTCTTTATCACAATTTTTAATAGGGAAAAATTAATGTATATTATAAATATTTTAGCTCATTTAAATTATATTTTATATGATTTAAATTCAAGATAATATTCTTTTATTATTATTTTTCATTAAAAGGTTTGATGTTGACATTGGACCTTTATTCCAAACACCGGCCGAAGTTGCACAGCAAGCCATTGATTCAGACGTACACGTTGTTGGTGTTTCAACTCTTGCAGCTGGCCATCGAACATTAGTTCCTGAACTTATTAAGGCTTTGAAGCAATTGAATCGCCCTGACATTCTCGTTGTATGCGGTGGGGTAATTCCTCCTCAAGATTATGACATGCTCTACAAAGTCGGAGTTTCCTGTGTGTTTGGACCAGGAACAAGAATCCCATTAGCAGCCCTTGAAGTTGTTAATCTCATTATGAGCACGCTTCAGAAAAAATCAGAGTCGGGTTAAATGTTAAATTCACAATCAAAACTATCAATTTAATTTCACCTTTCAATAATTATTTTATCAAATGATAAAAAAGCAATTGAGAGTTATTATGCTTTAGATCATATCCAAATAACAGAATTTGTAATATATACATATAAATTCGAGAAACAAATATATTTTTATGATAAGTAAGATTATGTAATTATATCGAATTAACAAAATAAATGTAAATTAAGATATGAAATACTTCTACCATGACTTGTTAAAAATTAAAAAGAAACTTCTTTCGTCGCCTCATTTCATTTATTCCACAATGTGCGACTTCTATTCACCTCATGTACAATTTGACGATCTTTTGACACTTGACAGGGGTACAAAATAAAGATATTTTTTTCAATTACGTACTTGTATTCTGTAGCTAATGCCTTCTTAAAGCTTAATGGTGTCGTGAGCATTTGAAGGACAAACGAATATCGTTACTTACTCAACTCATATAAAAACCTTAATTTAAAATTCATTCTCGTAAGGACATTGTTTTTTTCAAGATTTGAAAAGGTGGATCTTCCTTGTCTTAGCCGAGTGAAATGTCTCATTAGGCTTTTACTTATGTAATATACATATTATAATGATATAATACTTGTTTAAATAGATCTCTAATTAAAATCGTGGTAATAGTAAAGGTTTGCAAAAAGAAGCTTTTAATACACAAGCACAAGCAGACTTGTTCATTATATTCTACACCACCACAGGGACACAGATACAAATACGCGTGCAACTTTAATATCAATGCCTAGACGTTGACACCTTAAACTGCGTAGGTACTAAAATGCTTGCTGGACTAGATATAATGTTTCATTAGTTCATAAGAGTTATGCATGAACTATCAAGTATATGAAAGATATACTGCTTCATACGTGATTTTATATTTAACAACTAACTGAACAGAATTTTTGCTTTGGAACATCGGAACATTGCATATTAATACATGTACACAATTGAATACAAGATTAAGTTCAGTTTCTTCATTGGGTTTAGTTTGGGCCTCTAAATGAATATTCTACAGGTGAATTTTGTTGAGAATGAGTAAATAGGTATTTATACTTGTAAGAAATTTTTCATTAAAAAATGATAAAAATATCTCTTCTTATTGTAGATGATCCAACATGAACTTATGAGGATTTTAACTTAAAGTTAAAGGTCTTGGGTTCTATTTCTAAATGTTTTTATTGAAGTATTCATATATTAGTAGAAGGTAAATAATTAAGTATGAGCCTATATGAGATGGGTAATGTTCATGATGATTTCCCCATGCCTTTCTTGCCTTATTCTTTACTCAATACAATCAAATCTGATTGTGAGTTCCAAACATTCTCCTATTCTATTATACAATTATTCCTTTAGTTTAGTTGAATCGCTACTATAAGTTCTATATAAAAGTATCAAGGGTAAAATTCCAGAATTAATTAGCTTGGTTGTTTGTACAGAGTAGTTCTTTCTTCTCACAAACTGGACCTGTAAAGTTCGGAGGTCATTTATCAGGTTCCAAAGGAGTTGGGGAATTGAAGACCGCTCTTGAAACTACCTCTCTCTTCTACGGTGTCATTTAACTCACTTGTGATTCTTAGACTATAGGTCTTTTAGTCTTTCAAGTTTACTTTTCGTTCCTCCATGTGCCGTGTCTTGTAATGTGAAATCTTTTGTACCAGAGCATGGTCCATCTCCTTTAAACAGCTTTCGTCACATCCTTACTAATTAGATGTTTTATTTATTCCTCTTCCTTTCCTTTTCAATCTAAAGTGAATGATGAAGATTTTACAAGCATTCATTTAATATTTAATTACTATTTAGTAACAACAATTAAGATTCAGTGCTCAATTAATTTATCAATATTAAAGTTTAATATAAAATTTATAATATTCTCTTTTAAAAATGAGTAAAGATGAAGAAAAAAAGCATTTATTGGGGAACGGACAGAAAAGTTATTCTTCATTTAATGTGCTCGATGAGGTAAGAAACAATTTAATTTACTTTAATAAGCAAATTAATTACACAAACACAATTGATCCATACAGTTTTTATATTACTTATCTGAATATGACAATGAGATGGGAGTGTCCAACATGGACATTTTCATCAAAGTTTTGGATATCTACTCTTATAAAAATTATTATAAATAATTGAAGTATAATATATTTATGTAAATTGTGAAATATATATATATTAAAAACGATTAAAATCCCTTTAAAATCTATTTTCAGGATACAAATATTTCAGCTTCTTTCAAAGAAAAAAAGTTAGGTAGCGAAATAAGCCACTCATTTGGAAAAATTGAACCAAATGAACCAATTACTTACACCTGGAAGAATGTGAATGTTTGGGTTGGAGCGGAAGGAAATGGGAAATCAAACGGGATATTTGAATGGGGAAATAGATGTTTTGGGAGAAAACCAAAAAATGCCGAATCTAAACAGATTCTTAAAAATGGTATGTGAAGTTTTATGTCGTAATTTTACCATATGGATTTTTGACTAATTTTGATCTTTATTTTCCCTCATTAATTTCATTTGATTATTTACATAGTCAGCGGCTTAGCTCGACCAGGAGAGTTGACAGTAATAATGGGATCAAGCGGAGCTGGAAAAACAACTCTGCTTAATGTTCTCACATTTCGGGGTAATAAAGGGAAAATGAGAATAAGTGGAGAATTGGCCGTAAACGGAGTTCGTGTGGACCCAGACACAATTACAGCACGTTCAGCTTACGTCCAACAAGATGATCTCTTCATAGGAACTCTCACTGTGAGAGAGCATCTCATATTTCAAGCCCTAGTGAGAATGCATAGTCATATTCCTTACAAACAAAGAATGCGAAGAGTAGAAGATGTTATTGAAGAGGTAAAAGAATTTCAGTCAACTTTCCAGTACAATTTAATTAATTGTAATTTTAATGAGCATGATTCGATAAACAGTTAGGCTTGACAAAGTGTGCAGATTCACTAATTGGATGTCCTGGACGAATCAAAGGAATTTCTGGAGGGGAAATGAAAAGACTTTCATTTGCATCTGAGGTAAAACTGCATCATCCTTCTTAATATTTACTTTCTACACAGTAAGCGAAATTTTATTCTGTTTGGGCTTTGTATTTGTAAAACATAATTATAAGTGTATTTGTTTTAATCTTATGCCAGACCGAGAAAAAACAATTAAGGATTAGTTTAGGCCAGAGGCAATAAATACCCAATTATTGAGTAATTCTTTCAAAAGTTTTTAATTACTCATTTAAGTAAATAAAAATTACAGCAGGCTGGAAATTAAAGCACAAAGTATACAATTATACGTTATCAAAGTTATCTTTACTAAATAACTTCTTGCATTATCCAACTCATTGTCGGACTTCGTGGATTTTATTGTACGTTTAAGGTCGAGTCGTAAATTAGTAACACCTATCATGTTATCTTAAATTATAAGACAACTCCTGGATAAAAAATTTAGCTCCAGAAACCTGATTTTATATCTGATGTAACTCTCAATGATTATATAAAATGAATTGTTGCAATAGGGGTAACTGAAAGACCATAAAAGGGTTCATATAAGAAATCAGAAAATGTATTCATATTAAATAAAAACAGATGTAAATGTCTAGGTGCTGACAGATCCACTTCTTATGTTTTGCGACGAACCAACTTCCGGTACTAGTCATTCTTAATGCTTACATAATTAATTACCAAATCGACACTAGTAAGAATTCATCTTCAAATCTGCTTTTTCTAAATACCTTTTCACAGGCCTTGATTCATTCATGGCTCTCAACGTGGTTCACGTGCTGAAAGAAATGGCTCAGAAGGGAAAGACGATTGTTTGTACAATTCATCAGCCATCTTCGGAGGTTTATGCGATGTTTGACCAAATTCTCCTCATGGCCGAGGGAAGAACCGCATTCTTAGGAGACTCCAACAATGC
Source organism: Neelides sp. FZ-2019 (assembly GCA_009869795.1). Lineage (NCBI taxonomy): Eukaryota > Metazoa > Arthropoda > Collembola > Neelipleona > Neelidae > Neelides > Neelides sp. FZ-2019. Next base: position 150,066 of record VJMY01000092.1, read on the forward strand.
CATTGCCTTCTTCAAGACGTAAGAAAATTACTCACAATTGTCCCTCTTTGTTTATTCCTTGCCTTACCGAAAGCCGATAGATAAAGGTGTCGGGAATTTGAAGTGACACTCACTATTTTTTTGTGCATTTAGAGAACATTAAATTAATGGAGTGAATTGTTTTTAAGAATATAAATCGTCTAATTGCCTTTATAAACTCTCCAGTATTCACCACAATAAACATTTTTTTATCGTTAGAGTCTGTTTCATTAATTTCATGTTTAAGCTCAATGCTGTAATTGCCTATAATGTGATAATGATGTTGTTTGCATGCTATTATAGATCCGGTCATCCATGCCCGACTAATTTTAATCCAGGTTATTTTGATAGAACATTCTTTTCTATCTTTTAAGGCTAAAATCTCTAATAGCTTTTTAATCTTTTAGCTGATTTTTTTATTCAAACGTTGGCCATTCAGCCAGGAAATGAAGACTACTCTAAAAAGACAATTGAGCATATATGTGACCAATATGACAAAAGTGAAAGCGCTTTAAAAGTTCAAGTAATAATTGAAGTGTTTATTATTAATTATTGTAAAAAATTGTTCAATTAAAAATGTGAGCTTTGTACTAAACAATAGGAAATTACGTCGGTATCAGAAGAAGAATCCTCATTTGACTTCAATGTGCATTTAAAACGAAAACGGTCTCCCTATAAAGCTTCATGGATTGCTCAATTTCGCGCGGTTCTTTGGAGATCATGGATTTCTGTCATCAAAGAGCCCATGATTCTCAAAGTCAGAATTTTCCAAACTGTCGTAAGTTTTTTAACTGAGAATCTATTTTCTTATTTTGCATATTATATACTGTATTACTACATAAATATGATAGCAATCATAGCTATGTATTTAAATACATTAGGTATACTTGTGTTCATTTACATAAAAATTGCAATTCTCGTTTTTATATAAGAAATTTATTCAGCGAGATAATTTGAATATTAATATTTATTTCAACATTAATAATTATTTCTTATGCAATATTTCGAGTTTAGCAATTGCATATGAATCCAATTTATATAAATAAGTCAAAGTATTATACTTGGCCTTACATTTACATTTAACAAGAAAATGAACAAGTTTTTCGACCGGACAACCGGTTGACAAGTTCACCTTCATTCTATTTAATTCAAGTTTACTTACTTGCTAACTATGTTAGTTAGTCCAGTAATTTATACTACTACATTGTCAGACTACGTATTTTTTAAGTGCATGAAACATTTTTAAATTGTTTGGATGGGAAAATTTGTTAAATAACTTACTTTGCCGTCTAGGTCGTCTCGCTTCTCCTTGGAATTATTTACTTTGGACAGAAGCTCAACCAAGATGGAGTCATGAATATCAATGGGGCTCTCTTTCTTTTTCTCACCAACATGACTTTTAGCAATATTTTCGCAATGAATGGCGGTGCGACAGCAAGTGCCATTGAAACGGAGCTACAGCTGCATGACACCATATATCCTGATTTGCAAAAAGCTTAATTACTCTTTCTTTTTCTCACCAACATGACTTTTAGCAATATTTTCGCTGTCATTAATGTAATTTTCATATTTTGGCTTTTAGTCTTTTTATAAGAGAAAGCTTGCACATGATCAATCTGAGAGAGTCAGATCAATTACAATAACACATAAAAGCAAATCTACAGAAAGATTAAAGTAAACCCTTGCATTTTTACACTTGTTTTGTATTCCTAGGTTTTCTGCGTGGAACTTCCAATATTCCTTCGAGAGCATTTTAATGGAATGTACAGGACAGACGTTTACTTCCTATCAAAAACACTAGCCGAACTTCCGCTTTATGTTTTTTATCCAATTCTCTTCACGTCCATTTGCTATTATATGATTGGACTCAATCCTGAATTTCAAAGATTTTTGGTCGCCGTCTGTATTGTCACTCTCACGGCTAACGTTGCCTGTTCATTTGGTACATTCTACAATATTCATTATTGTGGCATATTCATTTACACTTACCATTCAAAGATTTGGATAAAATGCTTATGCTAAATTTGAAAATAGAAAAAGAAAGAGTAATTAAGCTTTTTGCAAATCAGGATATATGGTGTCATGCAGCTGTAGCTCCGTTTCAATGGCACTTGCTGTCGCACCGCCATTCATCATTCCATTCATGTTATTTGGAGGATTTTTTCTTAATAAAGGGTAAGTCAAAGCTATTGTTGGATTAACGAATTTTACAGATAACTTATGATTAATAGAATAGAAATCATTTCAATTAAAGTAAAAATATTTCTTCTGAGATTCAATATTTATTTGATATTTTACATTTTAAATGTGAATATTATTGGACAATTTTGTTCGTGTATCAGATAAATGTGTTTTTCATTAGGGCAGCCGAAAGTTTGTCGCCGAAACATGTCAGAGCTTTTCGGCTTTAATTTTTATCTTACATAAATATCTCGAAGAGTAAAGGTGGTAGGGAATTCAGCAGGTTCTTTTGGAATAAATTAAACAAGTTCCTGGCAGAGACAAATGGAATTGAACCAACTTGAGTTTTCAAGCCTCCGTGTAACGACCACATAGGGATTTCAGTGATTTTTCCTTGTTATACGTTTAAAATGGGAAAATGATTGATTAGGAGCATTCAGACATATTGATTTACGTAGTTCAACAGCTAACTAGTCATTAAACGAAGAAGATGCGATGTAAAGTTCTTGATAGGTGGCTACTTAATACGCTCAATTATACATTTTAAACACTAGGTAAATTTTAAATCTTGTGATTATTCCTGCATAATTAGATTAATTTACTTTTATTTTATTTTTACAATTTACATAAGCTAAATTCATCAATTGTGGCTTCATTAACTTATTCCTCTTTAATGCATCTGTAATTTGAAGGTAAATTCCCCCTTTTAGATCGGTTCCTGTATACTTTGTGTGGCTCAAATATCTAAGCTGGTTTTTATACGGAAACGAAGCTTTGTCTATCAATCAATGGACGGGGATTGAAAGTATTGAATGCAACCGATCAAATTCAACTTGCCCTGCTAATGGGAGAGTCATCCTTGAAACTTTAAGTTTCAATGAGGTAAAGACGTCTAGTAATTAAATGTTACGTGACATCACGTAACTATTGTGAATTTATTAGTTACAATCTTGAAGTTTTATTGTCCGGCTAAGTTTCAAAAAATAAAAAAAATCCTAGTTATCTTCACCTTAACCCTTGTCAATAGCCTAATCAAAGCCATTATTTTGATTTCAGAGCAACTTTACATTCGACATCTCTGCTTTGGCAGTCCTGATTGTCTCCTATAGAATTATAGCCTTTCTTGCGCTTCTATCCAAAACTTACAGAAACAATCATTAAAATATACAGGTTTATCTTTACTACACTTGTGTTATTATTTAGTTAATTGCAATTGATGCATGGATTTTTTATTTTAGATCTTGAAAAATAAAATAAGTACGTTATTTACTGATATTGAAATTAAATTGAACTCTTAATTATTTAAATAAAAGTAAATCTCATATATGACTTTAAATCACACTTTAATACCTACTAATTTCCCTGCATAAGTATAATTCAAAGCATATTGTGATCATGCAAATCTGCTGGTATACAAGAAATAAAAGATTTTAATTTATTAAGTTTGTATTTAAATGAAGAATTTTAAATTTACGAACATGTTTATGTACGGTACGGTGTACAAATTGTAATGATGCGCGAGTTGAGGAATTCAAAGCAGATATTTTCCTTGCTCCACGTTCTTGTACATTTGGGCTTACATACTTATCGTTAGCTCAATCGAGCTAAGGTTTCACTATCTCCAGCTTGACGAGTTCTATTCAAAATAACACAAACTCTTAAATATTACAAGAAAACTAGAAAAAATTAGAAAAACAAAGAACAAACAAGACATCTTTCCATTTCAAACAAAAATTTAAAGTTATAATTTAAGAGAACTTTTAATTGTCTTCATAATTTTTTTAGTGCATTGCGCATTAAGGATTGACAGTGCAAAATGAGCCTTGACGCAGAAATTGGAATTTATGAAAACATGGGAGAATCTTCATCAAGTCGACTAGGATCAGGCCTTGATTCTCCAGTATCTTTAAACGAAAGTTTAAATGATCGAGATAAGAAAGAAATTTTTCGAGTAAGCAATTTAAATATTAAAAAATTTAATAAAATCTGTTTTAACAACATTAATCATATCAATTAACGGTATAAGTTAAGATCCTTGGCGGAAATGAATTTTATTCCTAGTTAAGTGTTTTTTTGTCAATTCGAGGAAGCTGATTAAGAATCTAAAGTCAGTTGTTGCCGGACTCTTAAAGACTAAAAAGTTACAGGTGTTTACGGTTGGGTACTGTCGGTAATAAAAGACATTCATTAGGTTATGTTAGGTTAGTAATCTTATAACTTTTTTATTTTTCGAGTCCGGTAAAAACTGACTTTAGATTCTTAATCAGCTTCCTCGAATTGACAAAAAAACACTTAACTAGGAATAAAATTCATTTCCGCCAAGGATTTTAACTTTTTCCCAATTAACTAAGAATATTTGAGCTTTACAATATTACAAACAAGGCAATAAATTAAACATAATGATTAATTTCAGTTTGGGAATATTCCAAAGATACAATCCTACAGGAAAGGTTCAAATGGAAGTGAGCCTCACGGTATCACATTATCTTGGCATGATCTCAATGCTTACATCCCTGGTAAAAAGTCGGGGTGGCTTGAATCGAGTCAAAGCAAAAGACCCTTTAAAAGGGTTCTTAACAATGGTGAGTTGTGTAAAAAAAAATGTTCATGAAATGACGCTAATGTTAATCACAGTATAATACACATTATTGCGTAACCAAATAATTTTATTTAATTTTCAGTTTCTGGAATTGTTTATCCTGGAAGTTTGATGGCTGTAATGGGGTAATAATTGATTTAAAAATAAAATTATTTTTCATTTTATTTATAATACAGCAAAAATGAATTTTTTCCATAATATAGTGCTAGTGGAGCTGGAAAAACAACTTTAATGAATATTCTTGCCTATCGAGCTCAAGGTGAATTTGATAATTTGCATAATATTCATTTTACTCAATAATAACAAATATATAATTAATAAATGTAATAAAGTAAATGTTATTTCTATGAAGCAAAGTTTGTCAAAGGGTTGCTTTTTAAATAGGGAATATGGCCATTGATGGAGAAATTCGCGCAAACGGAATTCCTTTAGGAAATTATATGAGACACATCTCTGGATATGTTTATCAAGATGATTTATTTATTGGAACTCTAACAGTTTCAGAACATCTCAATTTTATGGCATAAATATTTTCATATTGAATAATTCTTTACCTATTTTTTTCATTGGGCGGTTGAACTATTGATTATATCTTCTATTTCTATTATTAGGCAAGAATGAAACTCGACAGACGTCTTAAAAAATGGGAGCGTGAACGTCGAATTGAGGAACTTTTAATTGAACTTGGATTGAAAAAATGCGAACATACACGAATTGGAATACCCGGGCAAATATCAGGAATTTCTGGAGGAGAAAGGAAAAGACTTGCTTTTGCCTCTGAAGTAAAGATCTTTACAATATTCTTTATTATATCACTAATTTTTATATTAAAAACTCAACTAAAGTATTTACAATTTTTAGGTTTTAACGGATCCACCTCTTCTATTTTGTAATTTAAATCATTTGATTTAACAAAATTAAAATCAATAATGAAAATCTCCAAATTATAATTTTCAAATTATAATTTACTTTCTTTCAAAGGCGACGAACCTACAACCGGACTTGATTCATTCTCAGCCCAACGCCTTGTTGGCATAATGAAAGCACTGGCTTCTAAGGGGAAAACAATCATTTGCACAATCCACCAACCTTCGTCAGGGATTTTTTCTATGTTTGACCAGCTTTGCTTGTTGGCCGAAGGAAGAACAGCTTACTTGGGTACTTCGGACGGAGCTTTAAGTTTTCTAAAAACTCTCAATTTCGTCTGCCCGCCCCAATACAATCCTGCAGATTTTTACATCCGCACTTTAGCAGTGACTCCAGGGCAAAGAGAAGTGAGCAAAAGGAACATTAAATTCATTTGTGACAGCTTTCTTATATCCGAGCAAAACAATTTACTTGAAGACAATGTCCAAAAGGAATTCAATAGTTCTGATTTTCTCCCTCTTTCTTCGTCAAACACTCGTGGAAGTTCCACCAGTAGTGATTCAGTAAATAATACATATATATTAATCATAGAATTTTTAAAGAACATTTATTTATAATGAACAAAATCTTATTAATTAAATTATTTATCTTGTCAATAATTGTTTTATTTCTTAAAGTTGAAGGGCCAGGAAGTCTTCGGAAACAATGTGTAAGTTCATTTTATTCATTCAATAAACAATAATCTTGAATTACTTTCAATTCCAGTAATTCTTTGTTTCAGCCGTCGACCATTTTTTTGGACCCAAGCATTCTGGTTAACAACAAGAGCTTTTAAAGATTCTTATAGAAATCCGAATGTTCATATAGCTCGTTCTATCCAGAAAATTGTAAATGCTACTTTTTATTTCGAATGCATTCTTGATTATTTTTAAATTTTATTGTTAATTATATTTCTTTAAAGGTACTTGGATTAATAATTGGCTTATGTTATTTTGGAATTGTGTTGAATCAACGTGGAATTCAAGATGTTCAAGGAGCAATTTTCATTTTTATCACAGAAAACACATTTCCATCAATGTATTCGGTCCTTCACGTTTTCCCACAAGAACTACCATTATTTCTTAGAGAGAATAAGAACGGTTTATACAGAGTGGATGCATATTACATCTCTAAAGTCGTGGCTCTTGTAAGTAATTACCTACTATACATTTAATCAAGTTTCTTTATAGGCAAAGAATTCTCTTTAATTAAGCATAAATTTTATAGTAGATGGCGCTCCAATTTATTATAATTATTTATTATTATTTTTACTAGCTTCCTGGATATATTATAGATCCAATTATTTTTGCCACAATTGCTTATTTGCTGGTTGGTCTTCGTCCTACAATTGAAGCATATCTCCTCACATTAGTTGTAGTAATCCTTACAGCAAATACAGCCGCTTCTTGTGGTAAAGATTTATATTTTATTTTGCTATACATTTGTTTTCTACTTACTTATAAAAGAATGATTTTTAAACAATACATGGTTTATTTATAAACTTAAGCACGGAATGTTCATAGTAGGTACTGTTAAATATTTAAAGTGATAATTAAGTAGGTATATGAATTTTTAGGGATGTTTTTCTCGGCTGCCTTTGATAGTGTTTCGCTCGCAATAACTTGCCTTGTACCCTTCGATTACATACTGATGATAACGGGAGGAATTTTTATAAACATCGCGTAATTAAATCAATTTTCACAAAAAAATTGTAAAATTAAGTAATATATAAATAAATAATATCGCCTTTACACATGGAAATAATTTCTTGATGTAGAACGCTTCCCGTGTACGCTGCATGGACAAAGTTCTTATCTTGGTTTATGTATGCCAATGAAGCAATGTCTGTCGTAATGTGGAAAGGCATAACTAATATTAGTAAGGATAAAATAATAATAATACTTAATCCTAGAGTGATTTTCCATTATGATAAATGTCATTAAAATTTCAGCTTGTGAATCCATCGGTGAAAGTCCATGCATTACTAATGGAGAAGATGTGCTTGCAGACAGAAGCTTTTATCGTCATTGGAGTACTGATTTCATTGGACTTGGTGTTTTATATTTATTATTTCACACTGGTGCATATTTTGCCCTATTACTTAAAAGCAAAAGAAAATAGTAATGATTCCATTTATATGTATCTAAAAAAAAGCTTGAAAAAATTTCTTTATTTGTAGAATTTTCTACTTTATTTTATAATCCTAAAGATGAATGTTAAATGCTTTAATAAATATTACATTTTCTTATTGATTTTCTAACATGAATCATCTTTTAAATGATGAACTAAAAGATATGAGTAATATTATGATATGAAGCATATAACAATGGATAATTAAAATAATTATGTATTGTTCTACAAGTGTCAGAGCTAACGCTTAACACATTGGGCATTCTGTAGTATTGAATACACATTGATTGTATTGTTGGCAGAATGATGAATTTGTCTAAAAAATAAAATTATATTTAATTTTTAAATGTGTTAATTATCATATTTAATATATGAATATAAATAGCAGACTGAAATGTATTTTGTTTTATGCCAGTATAAAGTAAATATGATAAATGGTTAATAATTTACCTGACAAGCAAGATGATAGACATACCATGTGCCACTTGAATTTACACAGTAGTAATACAATGTGCAATTTTCAGGATCTACATAATAGATTTTGTTGATTAGAAATCATGTAATTTTCTTACTAATTAAATTAAAATTAAATCATTATTAATTTTGCCCTTTAATCCTGAATAAACATAAATATAAATATATAACAGTAAGTTGCCCAATTCGCCCAAGACCCCAAAGTGTCCAAGGGAGAAGTTACAGTTCTCCAAAGCCAATTACATTAGTGGCTAACTTTTCTCATTTTTTCCACCCTTGACCCGGTCAATTCTGAGAATTCTATTTATAGAATATTACCTGAAACCTTTTTAACAATTCCTCATTTTCATTTTAGCACTTATTTTGTGTTTAGAGAAATAAAGTTTTATCACTCAACGTGCGTATCATATTATGAATGAATTATTAAGAAATTCAATTATTATAATTCTTATGATAATGATATTAATTCATTAATTCAATTTCTAAATAGCAATTTTTAATCAATTATCATTTTCTATTTCTAAAGTGGTGAGTTAAAATTAATGATTGTTAATTAAATAAAATAAATTGTTAAAAAGGTTTCAGGAAATATTCTATAAATAGAATTCTCGGAATTGACCGGGTCAAGGGTGGAAAAATGAGAAAAGTTAGCCACTAATGTAATTGGCTTTGGAGAACTGTAACTTCTCCCTTGGACACTTTGGAGACTTGGGCGAATTGAGCAACTTACTGTTATACCTGGGTAGTATCCTGCACCAGGACAAGAATATGCAGCTACTCCAATGAAAACTGCAGAAATTGCCACAATAATTCCCTATAGGTATCAAATATTTCATTTGACAAGTATCTTGCAGTTACTCATAAAGGTTCAATATTAACAGTATTTAAATTACATTTAAATTTATTAAATACATATTATACTTACGACGTAGAAAATTAGCTTATTCATGATAGAAGAAAAGTTATTTAAGA